>JANIMW010026305.1:17594-47896 GCA_024582635.1 Todiramphus saurophagus | reverse complement strand
GGCTCCAGAGCAGGAGACTCCACAGCCTCTCTGGGCAGCCTGGGCCAGGCTCTGGCACTCTCACAGGAAAGAAGTTTTTTCTCATGTTGAGGTGGAACTTGCTGTGTCTCACCTTGCTACCATTACCTCTCATCCTATCCCAGGGCACCACGGAAAAAAGACTGGCCCTTTCTCCTTCACACCCACCCCTAAGAGATTTGTAAACATTCATAAGATGTTGTCTCAGTCTTCTCCAGGCTAAACAGCCCCAGGGCTTACAGCCTTTCCTCATCAGTGAGATGTTCCAGTCCCTTCAGCATCTTTATAGCCTCTGTTGGACTCTCTCCAGTATTTCCCTGTCCTTCTTGAACTGGGGAGCCCAGAACTGGACGCAACACTCCAGCTGTGGTCTCACTAGTGCAGAGTAGAGGGGGAGGAGAACCTGCTGGCCATACTCTTCTTTATACATTCCAGGAGACCATTGGCCTTCTGTCCCATGCTGTCCCATGGAGAACTTATTGTCCACCTGGATGCCAGGGTCCCTCTCCTTGGAGCTACTTTCCAGCAGGTCATGGTTGCAATCAAAACATTTTTCCCAGTTTTCCTACCTTCCCCACAGGTCCAACATTCCTATAGTTTCTGACTTCTCGCATTTAGTGTAAAACGTGTCCCACTTGTAATGTAGAAACAAAATAGAGCTTAGACCTCTCTTAAATGCCTCCAAATGTCCATGCCTGTGTATGCAGGAACCATTGCTGGATTATTATTGTGGAGTATTTTAAGAGGAAGAGTTGGAGGAGTCATTACAGGTCAGGTAAAAACTTCTTGTGCCAAGGGTGTAAAAGCATCAACAGCGTGTCAGCACCTCTGGATTATGAGGTGCTTCTCCATCATGTCGCATTCCTGTGACATCCCTTAACGCTTTCATCCTCATTTCTGACTCTGTGAACTCGCTTTCGGAGGTTGGATCAGGGCAGAAGAGGAAAGCTTTGTGTTTCTTGGAGAGCTGTTAAAAGTTCATCCTGGAGAGCCAGAAGCTGCTCAGGTTTTCTTCCCTTCAGAGGGCTTCAGATACATGTTATCACACATTAACTTATCTTGATTAATTCTGCGGAAGATATGGGAGCAGTTCCCTCGAGTTCTTGTGAAAATGAGAAGGACGTACTATCTCGCCATCATCCTCTCTTGGCGTCAGAGTGTCTGTCTGCTGGCATGACTTTAAGCCAAGGGAAATTGCTTGACATCACTTAAATTTCTGAACATCTAGACAGGGGGAGTTTGGCACTCGGAGGGTGAATTCTGCAGCCAGTTTTCTCCATGGGATGGTATAGATTGTGTTGGCACACATGCTTTACTGCTTGTACTAAATCCTCAAGGTAGACTTCCCCAGGTGAAGCAGCAGCAATTTTAAGACGTGCTACTAACCAAACTCAGGATTTTCTTTCTTTCTTTTCCTTTCTTCCTTTCCTTTCTTCCTTTCCTTTCTTCCTTTCTTTCTTTCTTTCTTTCTTCCTTCCTTTCTTTCTTCCTTCCTTCCTTTCTTCCTTCCTTCCTTCCTTTCTTCCTTCTTTTCTTCCTTTTCTTCCTCTTCTTCCTTTTTTCTTTTTTTGGCAGAGGTGGATGGATGCCCCACTCCTATTTAAATGTGCACTGTTTCTGAGCCTAAGTTTGTTCTTATGGTCCATGTAAAAGAAGAGATCTGGATGTTTTTCAGAGCCTGAGGTAAATCCTCTTCTGAGTAACGTCAGCAAATTAATCTATGCTGTAGAGAAAGTCATTAGAGATTCAAACCATGATTTCAATACCCAGGTAGTGAGTATAGATCTATGTAAACTGCATGTGTTTAAGACAGAGGTTATTAAAATGTGTCACTTTCAGCTCATTTTATTTGATGGAAACCTCTTTTCTTTAAAAAAAAAAAAAAAAAAAAAAGAAGAGTTTCAAACAGCCTAGTTTCTGCTAGGGAAACTTTCTTCTGAATCGAGCGTGAAATGTTTGGGTGTTTTGGTTTTTTTCCTTTTATCAGAAAAATCTTTTTCAGATCCATTTCAGACTCTTGCTTTGATCAAGAAACGAGTTGCCAATCAGACTATTGAAATTTTCAAAAGGCCCCGTAGAGCTTTTCCAAAGGAGACAGGGAAAAAAAAAAATATAAAAAAAAATGGTTTAGGAAGTTCATTCTGAGTTTTGTTTCTTCAGACACAAGCTCAAAGCCAGGCTTTGCCAGATTCCCCCCAAAATGGCTGTTGTCTGTTCTTTTCTTCTTTTTTTTTTTTTCTCTTTGCTTTTCATTTTTGTTGTTCTTTGACAAGACTATCTTAGTCGTGTCAAAAAGGACCTCACTTAACCAAAACAGCAGCAGTTAACAATATCCAGTCTCTGATCAGTGTTTTCCTCCCGAGACTTGCGTAAGTTTATTTTGCCAGTCTTGAGAGGTGGTTGCTTTTACAGTCAGCTCTGCCTTTGATATTACAGCTAAGTAAAGCTGCTAAATTTGTCCTGGCTGTGTTTTCTTTTCGAGCGTATTCTGGACAAGTGTTTCAGCTCTTCCTTTCCTGTTCTGTCTGATATCTAGGGATAAACACACCCGAACACAGGCACATAACACACACAGACGGTTTTACCCAGAATGCTGTTGTTGGTTCATCTAATTAGAGTCTTAAAATACTTGCTTCATTCCAGTTTGGTTTTGAAGGAATATTTGACAGTTTTGATGCCACTGCCATAGTCCTTGTCTTGCCCAAGGATCTTTTCATCATCGGTCTCTTCCACGTTTTCATATTGTCGGGGATTCGAGCGAGTAAAATTTTTCTTTATCGTAGTAGAACTTAAAGAGGAATGACAGATTGACCTAACGAAATGCTAATATACCAACATCTCCCTTTTGAAAACTTTACTCAGTAGCAACAAGAGCAACAAATTACATTTTGGTATTCTGTGGCTCTAGGGAAGTATGTTTTTCACGTTAACGAGGATACTGAGTCAGGTTTAAGGATAAAATGTATGAGGAACACATGAATTTTAAAAGCAAAATTTTAGAAGCTTCTCTGTTTTGTCTTTAGACTAAAGAGCCAATATATAGATTATAGCTTCAGTGGTTGGCTCTCCAAATGTTCTTCTGTGTAGATACCTAGGTAAGTCTTTCAGTCACCTGGAAAGTTAATATGTTTGTGTGCGTTTGAAAACAAAATTGGGCTCTTCAAAACTTTTAAGTTCTTTGGGTACCTCAGAAAGGCAATAATAGATGGTCAATAGTCATAATTTTGACAGAATCATGCAAGAGTTTGGGTTGGAAGGGAACTTGAAAGGTCACCTAGTCCAACCTCCCTGCACTGAGCAGGGACATCTGCTATTAGAGCAGGTTGCTCAGAGTCCTGTCCAACCTGACCTGGAAGGTTTCCAGGGGTGGAGCATTCACCACCTCTCTGGTCAACCTGGGCCAGTGTTTCACCACCCTCAGCGCAAACAATTCCTTCCTTCTCTCCATTCTAAATCTCCCTCTTTTAGTTTCAAACCATCACCCCTTCTCCTGTCTCAACAGGCCCTGCTAAAAAGTCTGTCCCCATCTTTCTGATAGCCCCCCCTTGAAGTACTAAAAGGCCTTCAATAAGGTCTCCCCAGAGCCTCCTCTTCTCCAGGCTGAACAACCCCAACTCTCTCAGCCTTTCTTCACAGCAGAAGGGTTCCAGCCCTCGGATCATTTTTGATCATTATTTTACTAATGATGTATATTGAGGGCTGAGGAGAAGCGGAAGTTCAATTGCTGATGTTTTTGAAATTCCCCATTATCTGGGTATATGCTAAACATTATTTGGTTTTATATAGGTTGGTAGGTCAAAGTGGGACTTTGCACAGAGACTGGGAACTTGTTTTTCATCTGGAAGGTTTATTTATCACCCATATGCTCAAGTCCTAGTTGAGGATGCTTCCTGAAGTGAAGTTGATGTGTTAAGGGGCGCTTGGGGTGTGTATCTGTCTCGTTGGGGTGATGAATGTCAATGCCACTCGCTATCACTTGAGCAACTGGTGTAAAACTGGTGGTGGGATCTAATTCCTGGACTTGCACTGCACAAGGAGTTTGCACCATCCCTAGAAGGTGAAACTGATTGTTTCAGGAGATGTCAAAACCACAACATAAGCTTGAATCCTGCCAGAGCTGCTCACCTACCGGAGCAGTATTTGTGGAGAATTTGGGAAGCACAATCACATCTTCCACAAGATTAGAAGGAAACCTTTCATTTCATAAAATCCCCTTATAGGACCAACATGCCGCTGTGACTTTGAGTCCATCTCATGTGTGGAGGACAATGTGTTACCAAGAAGTAACACCAGTTTTATACAGGGTGGAGACTGAAGCACTCATAAATCAAATCATATGTGGGCAGGCGATGGAGAGATAGGAGATAAACCAGCATCCTTGGAAGCCCTGTCTAGCCTGTCCTCTGCATGCAAAGAGATGGAGGTGGAAGGACAGAAGTCATATAAAGAAGAGAAGGGAGCAGCAGAGAAAGAAGGAAAAGCGAAGGAGACCACGGAAGAAAAATGTTGATGTATCAAAATCATTTCCACATGCAAGGAATGTCCCTTTGACGGCTAATCGGTTTTATTTGCAGCGGGAATATTTCTGCCTTTTCCGTAGTAAAGGCTGCAGTTGAACTAGTGAGACGTGGTTTAAAGTCTAATTAAAGTCCTTGTGGGTGTGTCACAGGAGGAGATCAGCTCATACTGAGTGAGGATGCAGAAAATTTTAAGTAGTTTTCACACGCTCCCAAAAAACATAACCTGATTTTCCCCCCCCCCCCCCAAGCATCAACCTTCGGATTATGGTTATGAGAAATACTTGAGTCTTTTTTTTTTTTTTTTCTTTTTTTTCCCCGGCTTTTGCTTAAGCAAGTTTAAATTTTACTGCCAGTCTTGGTGGTGTCTGTTCTGGAGAGTTGCAGGAAAAGCTGATAAGGGCATAGGACAGAAATCTTTGTGCTTATCTCGCTGCAACACATGGAGCTGAGAGTGCATCCTTTTCCTGTCCTAGGACAGGAGACGTAAACTGACCATCTCCTGACAGCAGTGACTTCAAACAGAGCCTCTAACGTCTAGAGGGTAAGAATCTTGTCTCAACTTCAGAGGCCAGCTAGGTGAAAGTGGGTCACTGGCTGTTCAGAAAGCTGGGTTTATGCCAAAAAAAAAAAACCCAAAACCAACCCCAAACCCAACAACACATTTCTGATAAGTGCTGGGTCAGTAGACATCTCAGTAGACATCATAGTGTTTTGTGGGTTTGGGGTTGTTCTTTTTTTCCCCAAAGGGCATAAATTCAGTGTGACTCCTGATTGTTTGTTTAGACTTCTACCAGAAGGTGAATTAAGTATAAAACAAAGAAAAAAAAAAAAAGAATTAACATGTTTTTTTTTTTTTCCAAGACAGTTTTATAATAAAAGTCAGAGTTGTGCTATCAGATTTGGAACAAAAGTCAGATGAAAATTGTCCTCGAAGAAGGGGTTATTTGGCCCATAAGTGTCCTCACAGACAAACATCTGAAGTTTTCTTTTATGTATTGTCTTTAAGTGACCTAGAAATGTAGGGTCTAAGCCAAAGGGAATGTGAACTGGAGCAAAGAGAACCTTCCACCAGGACTGCCTGAGCCTCAGTGTGACTGGACCTCAGGATCTTAGCCAAGGTCTGTGCTGGGACTCTACATTAGTGACCAATTCATGGGAAAATATAAACACAGTTATGGATTGCTTAGACCAGCTCATTTCTGTGACATTTAATAATTACATTTCGTTGCTAATTTTCACCACAAGATAGGCACAGAAAGCTCCAGCTTGCAGCTCTTCTTCTGGCCACATGTGGAAATATATCTCAGTGAGACCAAAGCCTGGGAAGAGAAAAATCCAGGAACAAAACCAGGAGACCCACATCAAATATTGATGCCGTACAGTTTGGGGCAAACTGCTTCACTGCTTTCTGGGCCTTGGTGTCCCTATTGGTAGAGCAGCCCAAGAACTCCATGATAATGCCAAGTTCAACACAGAAGATCACAGTAGTAAAGAGATTCTGGAAGTGCGTGATATTTCTCTTCTAATTCCCTGCCTGCCTGGCAACGTAGCACTTTATAGAGAGGCTGTACTCTGAGGTCAACCTTCAGGTCATGTGGCACCAGATCTTCAGTTACCCAAGAATCCTGGGACTACTGCAGCCTGCCTAGGTTGGATGGCAGCGTGGTGTGCTGCCACCTCAGCTGAAAGGTGCAGCC
Organism: Todiramphus saurophagus; assembly: GCA_024582635.1. Taxonomy (NCBI): domain Eukaryota; kingdom Metazoa; phylum Chordata; class Aves; order Coraciiformes; family Alcedinidae; genus Todiramphus; species Todiramphus saurophagus. The sequence continues at coordinate 41,661 of JANIMW010026305.1, read as the reverse complement.
TTATTCTTTGATCATTTATTCATCACTGTGACATTGGCCTGCCTTGCCAACGAGAGTCTCCTCATCTGCTTCATACGTTAACTTTGAGACCTCACCAAGGCTGAAGAAATAGGTATGATCTCATCCTTGCCCATTGTTTCAGGATGCAGAACAGTTCCTCCAGACTGATTGATTTGATTTTTAGGAAGAATTTCTTCCCCATGAGGGTGGTGAGACACTGGAACAGGCTGCCCAGAGAGGTGGTGGAAGCCCCATCCTTGGAAGTGTTTAAGACCAGGCTGGATGGGGCTGTGAGCAACCTGCTCTAGTGGGAGGTGTCCCTGCCCATGGCAGGGGGGTTGGAACGGGATGATCTTTAAAGTCCCTTCCAACCCTTGACAATTCTGTGATTCTGTAATTCTATGATTCTATGATTTTGATTTTGATTTTTTTTAACGGTCAGTCCTGGTAAATGCGAGAGCTCTATGAATTATTGGCGTGAAATCTCAAAGCTTTTCAGCTCTAGTCTGGAATTTGAGGTTTACTGCAGTCCTTAATCTCAGCTTGTGGTCACATAACTTTGATACGGGCCGGCTTTGATTGGAAAACCAGCAAACTTTTATCTCTTTCCTCCTTCCAATCAGATACGTTCCTGTCCCAGCAAACCCCAGATAACTTCCTAACCGCAGCTCCGATTGTACAAAGCTGCTCGAGGACCCTTCAGCAGTGAGATGAATGTGATCCCTAGAGTCATATGATTAGTCTCATTATAATCTCAACTTTCTAGTTCTCTTCCAGTCCCCGTGAATCAGATGCAAATTGTACCCTGTAGAGTTGGCTAATCTGTCACCTCTAGCAGACTGTCAACTACCTGTCCAGACCTTCTCTTCTGGTATTTAAAAAATCACCTTGGAACCTTTCATGTTGTCTTTCTTACATGGCTGTCAGCTCTCTGGGATTCATATTCTTTCCAGCTCTGCTTTAAGGACACAAACGCAACTGCTGGTAGAAGTTGAAAAAACTTTTCCTAAAGTGCTACAAATCTGAGACCGGATGAAGTTTCTTGAGACTAGGATTTTTCTTCTTTTCAGGAAAACTGGAAACTAGTCTAGGCACTGGGTGTGAAGATCCCAGTCTGCGAGGGAGCACACTGCACCTTATGCACAGCTCACCCTTCCCCTACACTTTGAAAACTTAGATCAGCTTCCTGTCTCTGAACCAGTTTTACCTTCTGCACTAGCACAGAGTTAATGCCATGACTTGTTAGACGATGTGCTAGGAACTGGGGTGTGAAATGCAGAGCCAGGAATTGGGGATGGTGATTCTACCCACCCTTCGTCACCCGTACCTTTGTTACTTGTATTTCTTTGCAAGGTTCCCTTTTTCCCCATGGGTTGGTCCTGTTTAGGTCTAATGCTAATAAAGCATTTTGAGGCTTTCCCGTAGAAGGGGTATTGCTTTGAGTTTCATTAACTGGTCTGTAACTCTTGTGTAAGGAAACTTGCCGTTTGCTTTTGAGCCTAAAGAAGAAATCAAGTAGCTGTTGGTTCAGTCCTCTCACAAAGAGCCTGACCTGCAACTGTAATTTATCGCCCATCCTCCACATCACTTGGCTGCCATCCGAAAGGACACGTTACCGAGTTTCAGTAATTCCTGTTGGGTATTGCACAGCTCGGGGAGGCTGTCACTCATCTCTCCAAACTACCCAGGCTTCAGCGGCGTGGTAGGAACCGTTGTTACGTGAGTCGCATCAGCTTTTCCGTGCCCCAGGACATTTGGGAAGCTAACCCCACCACCTTCCACCCTCCTGCCAGAGATTTCTTGACTGTCGGTAAATTCCTTAGTTACTTGAGAAGCCGTTGCTACAGAAAATGGCCTTTTATGCGTGTTTGTACTGGCTTGTCTAAATGAGTGTCAATACTGGCATCTGACGGGGCAAAAAAAACCTGTCAGTATCTGCCTTCTGCTGTTAACATTGGCAGCAGCTTCTTGGAACTGTTGCAGGGAAGTAGCTCTGGTGGCCAAATTCTTTCAAAATTCAGATATTACCTGTTTGAATGTGTTAACTCTTTCATGAGATCTCTAAACCTCACCTTTTCCTGTTGCCAAGCTGCTGCCCACCAGAGCTTCTCAGGACAACACGCAAGGTGATCTGGATCCATTTTTCAGTCACAGGATGCAGTTCCTAATTCCTCTCTTCTGTGTTTCTCCGCATTAGGTTTCTTTTCATAGGAGGTAGGTTAGGAAAGGACCTTAAGGGCTCCCCAGAACCATCACTGTTTCTCTAGGAGGGCTCGGTGTTAGATGTGTTGACAAAAACAGACCAGTAAATGGGTGCCTCTCTTACCTGAACTCCACAGACTCTGCACAGTCTGTTGTGTGCTTGACAATGTGTGCTAAACAAGGGAAGGTTTTTCCAACTCCAAAAATGCATCTCTGTCACTATTATTCACTATTTACTATTTATTTTTAATATTGAAGAGCCTTATTTCTTCCCCATAGGGAGCAGAACATGGGGAGAAGACCACTGTTCTCCGACCTTTGACATTAACCCTGGGAACTGTAAACCCAAAAGCACACATTCCTGCTTGTAGCCTTGGTTGGAGTTTTAATAGCTTCTGGCATGGCAGACAGAGATGTGACTGGCATATTTTCAGTTTTTTTCCAAAGTCTAATTTATTTTTTCACTCTAAATTACCATTTTCTACTTAGAGCAAGTACAACCTAACCAGCCCTTAGTGTGAATCAGGGAATGGCTCAGACTCTGAATCTGTAGTGTAGCCCCATAACCATTACCACAACCCTAACCCAAGAGATTTTTGCTGTGTCTGGCCTTTCCTCTGAACATATTTGAGGGAGTTAAACAATATTAAATGGCCTTTTCCAGTGGGAAGTTGGGGACGATGCTGTACAGTACAGGTGAACCAGGACAGGTGTGGGGTTGACCTGCTGGGAAGCTGCTCTGCAGAGAAGGACCTGGGAGTTCTGGTGGACAGCAAGTTCACCATGAGCCAGCAGTGTGCCTTCATGGCCAAGATGGCCAATGGTCCCTGGGGTCCATTAAGAAGAGTGTGGCCAGCAGGTCAAAGGAGATTCTCCTCCCCCTCTACTAGTAAGGTCCAGTTATGTGCCCTAGTAAAGCAACATCTGGAGTATTTTTGTCCAATTCTGGGCTTCCCAGTCCAAGAGAGACAAGGAGCTACTGGAGAAAGTCTAGTGGAGGCTAGCAAGATGCTGAGGGGACTGGATCGTCTCTGTGACCAGGAAAGGTTGAGAGCCCTGGGGCTGTTCAGCTGGAGAAGAGCAGCCTGAGAGGGGAGCTGAGCAATGCTGAGCAAGAGATAAAGGGCCCCGGGGGGCAAGAGCCTGGGGCCAGACTCTGCTCAGTGGTGCCCAGCGCCAGGACAAGGGGCAGCGGGCACCAACTGGAAGCCAGGAGGTTCCGTCTGAACATGAGAAAAAGTTTCTTTGCTGTGCGGGTGGCAGAGCCCTGGAACAGGCTGCCCAGAGAGGTTGTTGAGTCTCCTTGTCTGGAGAGATTCCAAACCATATGGACAATGCGATGCTGGACCCCCTGCTCTGGGTGACCCTGCTGGAGCAGGTGGGTTGGACCAGATGATCTCCAGAGGTCCCTTCCAACCCTCCCTATTCTGGGATTCTATTTCTAGGATGAATTTCTTCTCTGTGAGGGTGGTGAGACACTGGCACAGGTTGCCCAGAGAGGTGATGGAGGCCCCATCCTTGGAAGTGTTTAAGCCCAGGCTGGCTGGGGCTGTGAGCAACCTGCTCTAGTGGGAGGTGTCCCTGCCCATGGCAGGGGGGTTGGAACTGCATGCTCTTTAAGGTCCCTTCCAACCCTGACAATTCTATGATTCTATGACAAGACTGAGCTACATCTGACTCCTTCCACCCTGCATTGTTCTTCGGTAGCATTCCTGCAGCCTTTTAACTCCCAGATGTCCCATCTCCCTTCAGAGGACGTGTAACACATTGGGAAAGCAGTGATGGCACAGGGCTGGCTCGGCCAATGTTTAACAGAGTCCTGGGTGGGCTTTGCAGTTTGGAGAGGACTCTGCTCCTGGGGTTTTACTAATTTAATACAAGCTTGAATACACATGCATGAGAAGTGTTAACAAGAATTCCCAGAGGGGCATCCCATGGTGAACTCCTTCTGAACCGAAGCGCATAGATAAATCAAATGTTGTGGTTTTCAACTACTAGAGACGTGCCACACACACGGGCCGGCCCATCAGAGGAAAGAGAATATGGTCTCTCTCCAGAGAGGTGAATCTGTCCTAGTGACTCCGGGTCTAAACAGGATATGCAAATGGTTTTATTGCGCTGCTTTGGTTTAATGTTGATTTGTGTGTAATCTGCCCAAGATACTCATTGTTTTTTCACAACTATAAAGACAAAGGTGTCTGCCCTAAAGAACTCGCTAAGGAAAAACACCAGGTACGGTGTGAAACGCACAGTCAAATCTTCTGCCTAATGAACCAATCGCTTTGATAAAATCTCTACCTCCTGGTGAATTCTCTGCTTTGATTTTCCCCTCGATTCCCATCTTTTTTGACACCTCACTTTGTTTTCTTTTTTTCCCCTTTAAATTTTGGGGGCAGATTGCGCTTTAATCAACACTTTGAGCTCCTCGAAAGGAAGTGAATCGCCTCGTTCATTAGGAGCAAACAGAGTTGGTCGGATGTTGTTGCAACTGTGTGGATATCTGATCTGAAAAGTTGGAAGACCCTGGCAAGGCACAGGATTTTAAGAGGAATAGTGGTGCGACCTTAGCTTTTAATCCCTTCAATGTTCCGTGGCTGATAACAGGTTGTAACATGGATATGTCCAGAATAATAATGGAACAATTCCTCCTTTTTCCGTGGCTTCTTACCCCCTATGACTTAGCATGGCTTCTGGTTTGGTTATTTTTTTTTTTCTTCGAGAGGTGTTGATTGCTGCAAAAAAAGTCATCAGAAATAGTCACGTTAATGGTCACCATCTGCACCTTTACCCCACTGCTTCCATTTGTATGTTACTGCTGATTTCCCAGAGGTGATTTCCTCTGCAGCAGAGGTGGTGGAACAGACTCTGTGACTGTTTCTCATCTGCTTCATCACAAAATCGGCCGGTGACTCTAAATCATCTTCACTGGTGGTTTATGCCGTCGTCACTGTTTTCCTCTTTATCACTGAGCCGCACTTCTGTCTGAAATCAACACCTCCCTTCCAGCACGAATCATGTTCTCATGAAGGAGATAGAGGAATGGACAGTAGAATGGACTAAGAACTGGCTACACAATAGCACCCAAAGAGTGGTGATCAATGGTGCAGAGTCCAGCTGGAGACCTGTTACTGGTGGAGTCCCCCAGGTATCAATGCTGGGTCCAGTCCTGTTCAACATCTTTGTCAACAACCTTGATGGCAGGACTGAGTGCCTTCTCAGCAAGTGTGCTGATGACACGAAACTGGGAGAATTGTCTGAGTCACCTGAAGGCTGCGTGGCCATTCAGCAAGATTTAGACAGACTGGAGAGCTGGGCAAAGAGGAACCCAATGAGGTCTAACAAGAGCAAGTGCAGAGTCCCGCACATGGGAAGGAACAACAAAAGGCACCAGTACAGGTTAGGAGGTGATCTGCTAGAGAGTAGCTCTGTGGAAAAGGACCTTGGAGTCCTGATAGACAACAAGTTCTCCATGGGACAACAATGTGCCCTTGTGGCCAAGAAGGCCAATGGTCTCCTGGGGGGCATGAATAAGAGTGTGGCCATCAGGTCGAGGGAGGTTCTCCTTCCCCTCTACTCTGGCCTAGTGAGACCACATCTGGAGTATTGCATCCAGTTCTGGGCTCCCCAGTTCAAGAGGGACAGAGATCTACTTGAGAGAGTCCAACGGAGGCTACAAGGATGATGAAGGGACTGGAACACCTGCCTTATGAGGAAAGGCTGAGAGCCCTGGGGCTTTTTAGTCTGGAGAAGACTGAGAGGGTATCTAATTAATGTCTCTAAATACATAAGGGCTGGGTGTCAAGGAGGCAGAAACAATCTCTTTTCACTTGTGCCCTGTGATAGCACAAAGCACAATGGATTCCAGCTCAAGTACGGGAAGTTCCACCTCAACATGAGGAAGAACTTCTTTACTGTAAGGATTATGGAGCACTGGAACAGATTCCCCAGGGAGGTGGTGGAGTCTCCTTCTCTGGAGACTTTCAAGACCTGTCTGGATGCATTTCTGAGGGATCTGCCCTAGTTCTGTCCTGCTCTGGCAGGGGGGTTGGACTCAATGATCTTCGGAGGTCCTTCCCAACCCCTACCATTCTGTGATTCTGTGATCCTGTGATGCAGTGTTCATGTGTATAGCACTGGCCCAATATCTGCAGTGCCAGTACTCCAGACAGGGCCTTGTGCACACCTCCAGTCTTGGTGCCACCAGGAGGAAAATTGCTTCGTGCCAGTATGTGCTGCACAAGTCCAAATATAGATGCAAACCTGCATCCAAAACAGTTGCTCTGGTTCACTGATACATTTTAGGCTAGTTGAGCATTTTAAGTGCCAGTTATGGAAAAAAAAGCATCTGCAAAGCTTGAGATGTCCATGAGGGACATGACGGGGGTAATACTGTAGCAGAAAGCTATGTACTTCCTCATGTCTGTGTCCCCAGCTGCAGAATTTATGGGTTTCCCTCATGATTACAGTTTTGAGGAGCAGTCTCAAGTTCAAGCTTGAGATTCAGAGCACATCACTGAAATGAACAGCGGCAGACCAGTGGAACCAGGTGGTGGTTGACTTCAGGTGGGAAAAGAACTTAAACTGGAAATTGCTTGCACACTGGCATCACAGGTAAGCTGTGATTGAAACTGGCTGTGCTACTGAAGGATTGAAAAGCGGGCTGCTCCTGTGCTTGAAGTGTTTCCAAGATGATCCAGCAGAATTAGAGACAAGTTAGGTCTGATGTTTTATGCCGCAGATTACTTGAGTTATGAGAACTTGTTAGTCACACGTAGAATACAGTGTTTCAGAGAAGAGTTGATGTGACTTCAGCAGAGGAACTTCCTGTCTTGCACATGTAATACAGTTTTTTGAAGAGACTGCGTGCGTAAAAGGGAGCCGGGCGCTGTGAAATAAGAGGAAAGTTTCTCTTCTGAATGAATAACTTGTTTATTGACAGGGAATAAAAGATACAAATAACTGAGCAGTTTTCACAGAGAAGGGAGATTGCCAGTTACCTGTCTTGGTAATCCATGCAGTTCAATATACTCATAAAAGAGCTGGGAAAGGAAGACAGACAGTAGTGACGTGCCAAAATCTGCTGATGGCATAGAGTTATTCCAGGTAAGCAAAAGTAGACATCACTACAAAAAGTTGCAGAAGAATCTGACAGGATCAATTGTCTGGGCAATAAAATAGCTGCTGAAATTCCATGTCGGTAAGTCAAGTGCAGACACAATGATAGGGTTTAAATTAGCCTGCGAAAGAGGTCCTGGCGTCATTGCAGATGGTTCTTTGAAAACATCTGCTCAGTGCTCAGTAGAGGTCAGGAAGGCAAGTGGAATGCTAAGAATTGCTGGGAAAGAGATGGAGAATAAAAGAGAAAACGTAAGTACACCACTGAATAAATCCGTGGTGATCTTGAATAGAGTGCAATTCCAGTCACCCCACCTCAATGCAGCAGTAAAATAGAAGTAGAAAAGATACAGAGAAGGGCGAGAAAACTGACCCGAGTTGCGAACAGGGGAGTCTAGGCCCGTGAAGCTTGCTGAAGGGATGAATGAGCAGGACTAAGGCAGAGGTGTAAAATGAAGATGGGTATGGCAAGAGTGAATAAGGAATTATTTCTTGCAGCAGGGGTTGTGATGACATGGTCAGGCAAGTCTGTACTGTTTAATGTTTTCATCAATGATATTGACAGTGAGATCGAGTGCACCATCACCAAGTTCACAGCTGACACCAAGCTGAGTGGTGCTGTCGACAGGCTGGAGGGACGGGATGTCATCCAGAGGAACCTGGATAAGCTGGAGAGGTGGGCCCAGGTGAACCTCATAAGGTTCAACAAGACTAAGTGCAGGGTCCTGCACCTGGGTTGGAACAACCCTCACCATCAATCCAGGCTGGAAGATGAGGTGCTGGAAAGGAGCTCTGAGGAAAAGGACTTGGGGGGTATTGGCGGATGAGAAGCCTGACATAAGCCAACAGTGTGTGCTTGCAGCCCAGAAGGCCAATTGCATCCTGGGATGCATCAAGAGAAGTGTGGCCAGCAGATCAAGGGAGGTGATTCTGCCCCTCTACTCTGCTCTGGTGAGACCTCACCTGGAGTACTGTGTCCAGCTCTGGAGCCCTCAACACAGGAAAGACATGGACCTGATGGAGTGGGTCCAGAGGAGGGCCACAAAGATGATCAGAGGGCTGGAACACCTCTCCTACAAGGACAGGCTGAGGGAGCTGAGGTTGTTCAGCCTGGAGAAGAGAAGGCTTCAGGGAGACCTACTAGTGACCTTCCCGTACTTGAAGGGGGCCTCCAGGAAGGCTGGAGAGGGGCTGTTTACAAGAGCTGTAGTGAAAGGACAAGGGGTAATGGGTTTAAGTTAGAGATAAGTAGATTGAGATCAGATATCAGGAAGAAATTCTTTACATTGAGGGTGGTAGAACAGTGGAATAGGCTACCCGGGGAGGTGGTTGAGGACCCATCCCTGGAGATATTCAAGATGAGGTTTGGACGAGGCTCTGAGCAGCCTGGTCTAGTTGAGGGTATCCCTGCTCACTGCAGGGGGGCTGGACTAGATGACCTTCGGAGGTCCCTTCCAGCCCAAGCCATTCTATGATTCTAAGAAGTTGGAAGCAAACAACAGGAAAAAACTTTCACAGGCTGTAATAAATTATGAACCTCATCAAACAAAATCTTTTGCGTGCTGGAAGTACAGTTTGTTTAAAAAAGTAGTAGTACTGAGGTTCCTAGTGATATCTCCAAGATGTTCCTCCAGCACTTATCTCAATGTACTGAGTTGTCCATGTCTGCTCTGTCTTCTACAGCTGGGTGAGATTTGGGTTCTGCTTTGGTTTGGCCTTTCACCAGTAGAGTCTGACAGGTTTTTTGGGATGGGTTATAATCAGTTAAAGGATGATTTTGATCTTCTAGTGTGATCTCCTCCATGGCAAAACCCACAGAAATCCCTTGAATTAATTAATGAATTAATTATCTTTGAATTGCAGTGGAATATTGGGGCGGGGGGAAGATCTAATATTACCTTAAAATTTCCGTGCAGTGGGTAAAATATCCCAAGGGTTAATTACACGCTCCCTAATTTGGTCCTTCCCATTTCTGCATGCAAAGACTGCAGGAGCCCTTTTGACTGCAGCATGGCAATGGGAGGTCACGTCGGCTGGCTCAGGCATTTTGAGACGGCAAGGACTAAAAAAATCCACTAGAACAAGATTATCATCAAATTATATCTGCCTCAGCAGCAGGAAATCAATCAAGAGTGGGCTGATTTACACCTGCCGGAGCCAGCACATCATGAACTTCATCGTCTTTCCCAGAGATGTTTTTATCTTTGCATCAACACAGTCAGTGCGAGGAAAATATTTTCCCGTTTAAAATCAAAACATCCAAGGTAGCGTTTGGCAAAGTGTCGGAGCCTGGGGTTCCCGCTGCTTCTGACAACAGTGCTGGTATCTTTTGCTAATGACCAAAGTGCAATATAATGAGTTGTCTTGGGCTTCTGCTTTATTCAGCGCGCAGAGTTTTAATAGACTGTGAGTAATTCTGAAAGGGATAAATGATGTTTATGCCCTCTTGTGGTGTGTTAGTGAACAGGGCGGATTTTCTAACTGACAAAATTAGACCGATGATGGAAAAGTCCCAGGTAAAAAAAAAAAAAAGCTGTAACGAATACAGTTTTGCACAGTAGAAAAATGTCTATCCCTCCAGCAGCATCCTCATGACTCAGTTAAGAGGGGGGAAGCCAATTTTACATGCGTCTACAGCAGCAAGTAAATGACTAATGCCCATGATGACAGAGCTTGTGCCGCCTTCCTGGAGTGAAGATCATTTTAAAAGTGCTTTTCTTTGCTAGGAAGGTTAGAAACTAAGTGGAATACTTCTTTCTAAAAGCAGTCGTGTTGACACTTCTTTGTGTCAGTTGCTGATGACGTGTTGTGATACACACCTTCACATCTTTTATCTTCTTTGCTCACACATCTGATGGGTAAATAATCTGATTCCCATGGGACAAAGCCTGTCCCAAAGATGAAAGGCACTACATGGTGATTTTACATGGGGAAATAATGCCAGATTCCTGTGAAATTTGGCTCGTTAGCCTGCCGTGTTGAAATCCAATGAATTAACTGGTTGACATCTTCCCAACCTGTGCTGAGAATTTAGATGTAGGGCTGGAAACCCAGGGGCTCCCCAGACAGGTTAGTCACGGATTGTATATCAATCTTACTGCTTCATTCGTGATAGAAAACTGAATGCAGCAAAATGTATCCTCCAGACAGTGAAATTACCAGAATAAACCAGACTAATGTGCTACAAAATCCAGCAACTGATGTCAGACTGTGGTCAGTACTTGGCTGTGCTGAGGCAGAATCTAGGAAGCCCTGTTGTAGGAAATTTAAAGACTTTTTGATCCCAAATAAACACCTGTTCTTTAAGTGTTAGCTGTGAAGAAGCATTATTTCCTTTACACATCATCATTCTCTGCTAAGTATGTAGAAGACTTTGTAAATAGGCAGGGAATTATTTTCTTTCCACAGCCATGATGAGTGCAACCCCCAATAGGGAGTTTAATTGAAAGTAATGGGCTTAATGGGAATGGGCTTATGGAGAAACTCTCTAAGAAGATGGTAACTTTGGAATGGCCTCCTTGAAGAAACTGGAGGATCCCCATCTCTGAAGATCTTTCAGCAATAGTTCAACCAATGTTTGCTGGGAGTAAGGCAGCTATTGTCCATTGCATCATCATGAAAGAAGTTGGACTTGATGACTGGCAACAGGTCTACAAGCTCTGTTTTTGTGATTCTGTGTGCTGATTTCCTTTCCTGGGGTTTATTTATCAGTATGACGAGAGAACACGTATTTATCTGGTAATCTTAAATACTGACCCTTCATTCTGACAGGTGATCTTAATGTTAAGTCTGGCTGATAGCAATGCAGTTCTATCTCCATTTAGTACTTTACAAGTGTACTTTGCAACAGTATTCTGACAGCAATTAAAGTGCTTATTAGGTTATCATGGACTTCAGCGAGAACAAATTACATCCCCACTGAGACGAGAGTTGGCTCCAAAATGTTGGTGCTTACCTGTTTCCTTAGAAAAGGGAAATTCAGTAGGGAAAATGTCCTATCAATTCATGTTAAAAAGAAATTCTCTCTATCAGAAACCTTTCAGGAGTTTCAAATTTAGTTAGGGGATATCAGAAAGAAATTAAAGTCTAACTTTAAATCCCCACCCACATTCCTTCTTCTTTTCCTGCAGCGTGATTATTGCTTCTCTTCCGTGTAGTGGCAAATCTTTCATAAATTTGCCTTTAATATACCTTTCTGGTCATAGAATCATAGAGTTATAGAATCATAGAATGGATAGAAATTTTTCTTGGTGTAAGGACAGTTGGGGTGGATAACATCTTTCAAAGCTGAGGCGCCTGTCAGGTGAAGTTCTTGGACATTGCAAGGCTGCTGGCCACGCTTGATCAAACTGTGCTCTACTGCCTTTCCCGTTTGTTTTCCACCTTTGTTGATGGCAGCACGTCCCTGCCTGGTATGGTTAATAAAGAGGAGAGAATGAATGTGTGGCCATAACAAATTAAATAAATGAGCCATTAAAACAGGAGGATCGCTACCTCTTCTTGCTGGCACCTTCTTTGGTGCCCACAGCATCTCTTAGCAAAATAACATGAGAGGAAGGATAAAGGGCTTTCAGGGATGTGCTGCAAATGTGGTCCAAGCACTGAGAGATGTCTGTGGCTCCAGCTGAGAGAAAACCTAACATCATTCATCAGCAGAGAAGCCAGCAAACCACTAATGGCTTTCCATCATGTTTCTTGACAGATATTGACGGAGGGTGGTTTTGGTCCCATCACAACAGAAATCCGTGAGGCTCCGGAGTTTTATTATGCCGAAGATTACCATCAGCAGTACCTCAGTAAGAACCCCGGCGGATACTGTGGCCTCGGAGGAACAGGGCTTTCCTGCCCTATTGGGATCAAGAAATAGCCTGTGCTTACTCCACCGCCTCCACTTTGTCTTTGGGAGCTGGAAGAAAGACCAACAACCTTGAGAGGTGTTAGAGATACACCCGCAACATCAGCGCATAAAGATTTGGAACCTGTCAGGGTGGCTTTCCATAATATGAGTAGTTTCCTGTTTGATGACATAAAAAGCCAAAGCAGAGGCAGAAATCATGCCTGTTGGCAAATGCAGCTTCTTGCTCTGTGCAGCTCATGGGGTTTCCTTCTGATCTTCTAATGTGGAGAGGAAAGAAACCTCTAAAAGTTTGGCTTGAAATACTGCTGGAAGGATGAATTATGAGGTGGCTGCACCTGCTGACTGCTTTGCATAGCTTATACCTCCAGATATGTTGATTTTCTTATTAATGAAATAATGAATTTGGTTGTGTTCTGAGAGCTTAGACTTCTGGAGCCATCATTGGGCTCAACTGAACTATCACAACCCTGTAATTTGATGTCTGAGAATGGCAAATTTGTAAGAGCAGTAATTCTCTCGCAATTCCACTTTCACAGCAACATGTAGTATCACCTGTAGTGCCTATTTTCTGAAACAGTTTTAGTAAGAAGTGAAAGTCATAATGTGATACTTCTTTCTGACAGCTCCAAAAGGTGTATAAACCCCAAAAGAAATCAATTTTGTTTCCTGCACTGCAATAAATTACAAAAAAGAAAAAAAACCAAAACACCCCAAACTGTTGTGTGCTCTGTGTTCTGTGGCTCTAAGTATATATCTGAGTAGATCTAAAAAAAGTTTCAAATATTATAAAAGGCTGCAGCCTGATAATTAAACACCAGGGCTTTTAAATCTGTATTATCCTACATGACAGTACAGAGGAGTAGAATTTGTATTGGACACACTGCCACCTAATTATTCCTATGATTAATTGTATTTCAGTAGCTTGTGGAGCCCCCATCAGAGCTCATTATGGCAGGTGCTGTGCAAACGTGACGTTGGGTGGACTCCTGCCCCAGCTCACCTACAGTAAAAGTAGCAGGACAGACAGAAAGGGGCAAAATACATTTTCATTTTGATGAAGAGACTAAAGCCTACACCCAAAGGACATATGGAATATGGGATCCTGTGGGTTATATATGTGCTATAGAGGATGCTAGGACAAATAGCTTCAGTAGGAGAGATGGGGATGGGTTTGTCCCACCTGTCCAACTTGCTTCTTGCAATACTTCCCAGAGCAGTGGGAGGTGAGGGCTTGAATCCATCATGTGTTTCCTATTTTAGAGGTTGTCTTAATGATGAAGTTTGAAGAGTATGTGACATTGGTGCACCCTTTTGTAGATGTGCTTTCTTTGGGGAAAGCTTGTAGGAGCTCACCTTGATATGTCAATTCCAGGAAGAAGAGCACAGAAAGCCATTTTTGAGGGCAAGAAGGTGGGGACCCAGAGACATAAATCCACAGCATTTCCTTTTGGATAGCTGACCATGACACTCCTCTCCGTATCTTTGATGTTTCCTGCTCACCAGTCCAGGTTTTAGGCTCAGAAAGGCCCAAAACAGCTTCTTGAAGGTCTCCAGCAGACCAGGTCTTGTTCTCAGCTTGGAGCAACTGAAAATGTGCATCAGACAGTCAGTCTTTGGACTTGTGAATCCACTGCTGATGTCCTGCCTTGCTTTATCCAAAGACTGACAGTGTGGCAGGTGAACCCACCCCAATAAAGACTGAACCATCTTGATCACTGAAAGGAAAGTGTTAACACTAGAAGACACAGTTTGCCCAGCTGTGTGGCAGCTGTCGTCATGTACACACCTTGGTTGAAGAATAGGAAAGACAATGCCCTCAGACAAGGAAACGCCTTGGGTGAGAGAAGTTTCTAGACTGCTGACCATCTGTGACCACAGATCAGATTGGACTAGGGTATTAATTCACCTTGCTACCATTACCTCTTGTCCTATCCCAGGGAACAACTGAAAAGAGCCTGGCCCCTTCTCCTTGACACCCACCCTTCAGCTATTTCTAAACATTCATAAGATCCATTCTCTGTCTTCTCCAGACTAAACAGCCCTAGGTCTCTCAGCCCTTTGCAGCCCTTCATCATCCTCATAGCCTCTGCTGGACCCTCTGTAGTATTTCCCTCTCCCTCTTGAACTGGAGAGCCCAGAACTGGACACAATACTCCAGATGTGGTCTCACTAGGCCAGAGTAGAGTGGGGAGGAAAATCTCCCTGGACCTGCTGGACACACTCTTCTTTATGCACCTCAAGTTGGAGCCCCACTGTAGGCAAATTGAGTCAATCCTCTTCAGAGCAGTGGGTTTGCAATTAGAGACTCTCCCCTTGGGTTGAGACTCTACTCAAGGTAACCCCTCGAGGTTGGGAGCCCTCACCTAATTGGGTGAGTGATCGAACATTTGGGACCATCATCCCTAAAACTTAAGCTTAAGTCATCTGTGTAGTATTAATTATGTTTGACAGACATCTGAGCCTGTACTTTACTAATGTTTTTTGGACTGCTAAACAATTCTGATTAGACTAAAACTTGTTTAAAGCACCTGCGTTGTGCATGCCAGAGAATTAGCTCCCTTGCTCCTCATCATCCCTTGCTCCTCAGCTGATACTGAGTTCATTCCAGTCTCACAAGCTGGAGGAAACCTGTCCTTTTAGCTGATTTATACCCAGGGCAAGCTTGAGAGCAACTACCTCTGTTGGACTCTTTCTGGAGATGCCCCAAAATGTGCCCACCTCACACGCAGGGTTTCCTGTTGCTGTGGTAACTGATCGTCTGTCCTTAACATGTGGTGCCACTCAATTGTTCCAGCGCTCACTGTCAAGGAAACCGGTACTTTTGTCTAATTTCCTACTCATGAGGTGACATAACATCAAAGAAGAGAGGAAAATAAAAATCTTACTTCCATCCTCTGCCTTTTCAACCTCTGTACAGTTCAGACTTCAGTGGGATGACTCCAAATTTGCTCCAATGTACAAGGCAAAACATCCCATATGCTGCCTGGTTCCCTTCTGTCCTTTCTCCTCCCTGCCCTCCTCCTCCACACTATAGCTTTTGTTTTGGAGAAAGCACCATTCTGTCCTTAATACAGCCAAGCTCAAGTCTGAAGCTGGATGAGGTTTGATTTTTTTTAATGTCCTCTCCTGATGGAAATAATGTTTTGGCTTAGAAATCAACGTAGTTGGATCTATTGATGCTAAAACTGGCCCGCACCAAAATATTGTGCTGATACAGAATGAATTATGGAGTTACTGGTTTATATGGAGCTTTTTTTGACCCTTTGTAGTTGCTGCTGCAGGTGCAGATTATCAGGGATATAATCACTAAAGGTGAAATGCTAATGATTCAGCCTCATGGACTTGTTTTGTAAGCTGGTTTTAGCCTTATAAGCCACCCTTGCCCACAGGGAAGAAGGGAGTGTCTGCCTCAACGTCTTTGATACTATATTTTTAATTTGGCACTGTTTGAAATTTACCCTCTCACAGAGCTGCCTCTTTCTCCTGAGAACATAGACAAGGTCTAAATGAAGAAGAGTATCAAGGGTTAGGACAGAACTGACCACCAGAATAATGACAGATGCTCTCTATTATTGCCTCTCCTTTCCTACAGGGGAAAAGAAAGGGAATAAGACAGAGACTTATTGATCAGAAAACTAAAAACAGCTTTAATGAAAATAATAAAATTAAATATATACAAGTATATATAAAACCAGTGTGGGACCCAAACACTCTAATGGCAATTATGGTGCTGCCATCACTGATGCCGTGGAACAAGTACTATGGAAGTCTCAGACTGGATTCAGTGGCAGATGGGAACTGGATTCTGGAACTGGATTTGGGAACACATGGATTGGGATCGAAGGCAGAACGGACAGAGCCCTCCTTGGACACCAGCCATTGAAGAAGAGCTTGACCCTCACGATCACTCAGCTTTATACTGGATATGCCATACATGGGATGGAATCCCTCACTGGCCAGTTTGGGGTCACCTGTCCTGGCCTCTCCTCCCCACAGGTGCCACCTTTTACTTTCTGCACCCAAATGTGGTGCCCAGGATTGAGCAGTGGCCTTGGTCTGCACAGGAGCGAGCATCAGCAGGAGCCTTTCTGCACCCCCAGCCCTTGGCAGGGACTCTGAACACGGAGCGTTGTCACTGCTGGAAGCAGAGACTGTCTGTGAACATCTGCCCTGAACTTCAGACCGGGCAGGGACCGAGAAAAGACAGAGCTGAGAAGTAAAATCTGTGAACGGAATTGTTGTGTTCTAGCTCAAACCAGGACAAAAAGAAAATAAGTTCGGAGTTAGATAGACTCCAGCACTTCTCAGAGTCAAAGATGAAAGCTGGTGCAGGACCAGCATCTAAGGTCTTCAGAGAAAAGAATGTGGTTCAAGATCCAAAAAAGGCTACAGCACCCAACATGTGATGTCCACTATTGCAATACCCTGTGAAAGTCAGTCCAAGATGCAGACAGGAATTTCACTGGTGCCCTCTTCCTATCATAGCTAAAGTAAATCCCAAGCCTCTTGAAAGTCACTTATCTTTCCCTCATCACTTTAGAAAGGACATCATCTAATGTCAACAGCAGGAGAAACAAATGCATTCTGTGATGTCACATCCTGGTTGCCCTGGCAGTGAGATGTGTTGCCTTAGATGAGAACATGGAAAATGACCGGAGTCATCTGCAGAAGTGTCATGGCTCTGAGTGTTGACAAAAAGTGTTGGTGCAAGACTGGGATTGAAATGCTGCTCCTTACCCTCTTTTGCTTAACTTCTCTGATCAGCAGCAGCAATCAAGAAGGTTTTTTGCTCAACCTTCTACATCCAGAAGTGACCAGCAGAGTGGAACTACTAGCAGCCCAACAAGATATACATATATCAGTGCATTATATAGGCCTGGGCTTATTCCTTGTACCTGATGGAATATAAATATAGCTTGTACTACAGCTTGATATGGAACTTTTCCACTCATACTCCCTAAACAAGGATTCTATCCAGCCTGCCTGTGGGAAATGGTCTATAGCCCTGCCATTCCCTAAACTGCCTGGGAATTGCTTGGTAGAGTGATTGGGGATACCAGGGGCTTTTGTAGAGATCGGGTGGACTGGGTTACTATAGATCAGAGCTTTAGGAGATGCCCAGCCCCTCTATTTCAGTAAAGCAGTCAGTGGTACTGCTGTACATGAGCAATGTGTCTCATTTTGGACCCAGAGTGTGGCTGCCAACCATCTTATGAGTCTTTTCTAGAGGCTGGCAAGAGGATCACAGCAGGGAGATATGCCAAAGCTGTGGAGTTCCATGGCACGTGAGCATCCAGAGCAAGGGCAAACATATCGGTGGAGGCACCTTAATCACACATAGTAGATTTTAACTGCAGCCCATATGAGTACTCAAGGGAAGTGAGGACAACCCAGGCACAATGGGTTGATAACATTCCTCCTTGTGGGTGTAGGATATGTATGTAGAATCACAGAATCATAGACTATTTTGGGTGGGAAAGAACCTTTCAAGGTCCTGTAGTCCAACCCCGCCCCCCGCAGGGAGCAGGGACATCTGCAACTAGAGCAGGGTGCTCAGAGCTCCATCCAACCTCGCCTGGAATGTTTCCAGGGATGGGGGTCAAGTGCAACATTTCTGTGACTGAGCCAGAAAGAAAGCCCTGAAAACGGGAATTGTCTCCTTTGGGGAAAAGAGGCCCAATTTTGATCAGAGGTAGTGTAGCAACAGAAATGTGCAGAAATCTGCATAACCAGGAAATGCAGAAGGGGAAAATTTTGAAGGACGATCTGAGCAGCCTTGTGTAAACGCCCAAGATGCTGCTCTGATGGTCCCAGGCGTTTCTTGTACATCTACACACGTTGCAGTACCTTGTAAAAAGAGATGTATTCCATTCCAGCTCATTCTAACTCCTGAATTACCTTTGCTTTCATACAGCAAACACCCTTACCTGATGGAAAATCAGATTTTAAACCAGCAGTTTCTGCATAAATCAACCCCACACAATGCTCAAGGGCAGAATCCAACACTTTGTGAGACCCCTCCAAAATTTGACAGGTCCAAGAGCCAAGGCTGCTCTGTGACAAATGACCTGTGGCATCACATCCTGGAGCAGCTGGCTGGGGGCAGCGCCATCCAGAGCAGACAGCCCAGGGCACAGTGATCCAGAAGATCCAGCCCACTCCATCTGTTCATTAGTGACTGGGCTATTTATAAGTCGGTTGCGTTGATGTTCTACCTCTGCACCGCTCCACCCTGAAAATTAACGTTGCCTAGAAGTGAGGGTAGATTTCTACAATATTTATAGCTAGCGTACTCTGCAATTTGCTGAGCACCACCGTACCCTGGAGGAGGTACCAACCTTTAGAACACAAAGTCTCATGTCTACATGGCTTCTGTTTTGTTTATAAGGTCACCAGATCTCACTGTTACTGACCTCAACCTCCCGCTGGAAGAACATAAGCCAGAAAGATTGATCCTCCATCAGAACTTTGACAGAATGAGCATGGAAAATGATATCACTCTGCTCCTGCTCAGGTCTCCCACTAAGTTCAGCAATGAGAAAATCCCTAACTGCTTGCCCTTCATATATGACATCAATACATGGCAACACTGCTGGGTTTCTGGGTGGGGAACCACACGTGCAGGTGAGATGACATCGGGACACATATTTGCTAATGGAGGCTGATTTTTATCCATCATATCCAAGGAGGTTGTAGCAAGGTGGGGGTCAGTCTCTTCTCCCAGGTAGCAAGTGATGGGACAAAACGAAATGGCCTCTAGTTGTGCCAGGGGAGGTTTAGGTTGGATGTTAGGAAAAATTTCTTTAGTGAAAGCAGTGGAACAGGCTGCCCAGGGAGGTGGTGGAGTCACCATCACTGGAGGTATTTAAAAGACATGTAGATGATGTGCTTAGGGACATGGTTTTGTGGTGGGCTTAGCAGTGCTAGCTTAATGGCTGGACTTGATGGTCTTGAAGGCTATTTCTAACCAAAATGATTCTATGAATCTATGAGTCTTTCTATGATTCTATGATTTAAAGTAGATGTTGTCTTCCAGGAGGGGTTACCCACCCTAACATCCACTCTCTACCTCCCTGGTAAACATATCCAGACCCTTGCAGCCTCTGCACATCCACCAGTTCTCTGTTCAGTGAAAGAACCAGTCACTTGCTGACCCGCAGAGCAAAGTCCCTGCCACTCTGAACATGTATGTTCAAACTGAAACCTTAGAGTCACCTTTGCCCTGCAGGAACTCAACGTTACTTGGATGCATGTTTTTGGCATCCCGAGTAAGACAAGCTCCACTGTGGTGGGCAAGTTAGGCTAGGTCTAAAGTCATCTGGAATAAGGGAAATGAAGGTTTAAGGTTGTCGCTGGCTTAATGCCTCCATGAACCAGATTGATTCAATGGTACTGGCCACTCCTTTAATTCAGTCATTTTGAAGAGCAGCTTGATATTGCGAATTGCTCTTGTTTAAGCCCTAGTAAGTGTAGCTCCAGCACCAGTTGTGACCCAAAATGTCTACCCTGAACAAATGTCACTAAATGGCTAATGAGTGATTTCATTATCAGAAAGAGGTAACCAGAACAGAGTGGGCAAGGTTGTGTTTTGGGGCTTTAATGGTCCTTCCTAGAATGCAGTAAGTGGATGTCCCATCTAATCCTTGCTGTTCTTCTCTGTAGGGTTACTGTCCCCTCTCTGAAAAGCTGCATTTTCCTCCTCGGGCTTCATTTAACTCATGTAACAGTAGCAGATCACACAACACTGTATTATAGCTGTGAAACTCTCCCAATTTGGGACACTTAACACTCTCTCTCCATCTACCTGAAGGGAGGTTGTAGTGAGTTGGGTGTTGGTCTCTTCTCCCAGGTAACCAGTGAAGGGATGAGAGGAAATGGGCTTAAGTTGCACCAGGGGAGGTTTAGATTGGATATTAGGAAAAAAAATCTATACTGAGAGAGTGGTAAGGCCTTGGAACAGGCTGCCCAGGGAGGGGGTGGAGTCACCATCCCTGAAGGGGTTCAAAGAATATGTAGATGTGGCACTTCAGGACATGGCTTAGTGGTCCTGATAATATTTAGTAGACAGTTGGACTTGCTGATCTTGAAGGTCGTTTCCAACCTTAATGATTCTATGATTCAATTTCACCAAGGTAACACGCGCGTAGAAACAGAAAAGCAGGAGGCTGCTGCAGAGTCCTGCAGCTTGGCAGGATTTCTCATCAGCCAGTCTTTTTGCAGAGCTTGTGGCGTGGCTCCACAGATCAGCCTCACCCTGCTGTGTGGGCTTGGCTGACATTACTTCTGCTCTCCAAATTGCACCCTAAGTGAGGTCAATGAGCTCAGCCCTGGTGCACACTTTTTCTGCCTGGGAGATGTTTCAGAAGAAAACTGGCAGAAGCTGAGGTTGGTGAGAGGAATGTGCAATGGTGTAATACCAGAAAGTTTGAGGTATTGTTCCTCATCAGGGAAAAAATGGATCATTTCCCATCTCTATCAGCCTTTTGTATGTGGACATCTTTCAGCTCAGGCAGCATCAGCCTGACTCTCTTTCAACTGCAGTCAATTAGACAGACCTCAACAAGGAGAGATCCTTGGAGATGCCTACAGCAAAAGAGTTTCGTTTATGGGCACTTCCATGGAATGACCCCATCTTAGCTTGGAAAGGGACCTGACAACTTTCATAGAACCACAGAATCACATAATCATAATATCATACAATCATGTAATCATAGACTCATAGAATTGCAGAATCATAGACTCATAGAATCATAGACTCATAGAATCACAGAATTTTAGAATGTTTTGTGTTGGAAGGGATCTTTAAAGGTCCTTCTGGCTTTCTATCCTTTAGGTTCTACCTCTGAGTGACACTTTCCTGAAGGTGCTGGGGGGATTTAGCTCAGTGAAATATAGAAGGAGTGAGTTTCTGATCATCTGTAGGTCTCCTCCACAGCAGCAACATACTCCAAAAGTCAGTTTTATCCCTCAGACTCAGGTTCAATTTAAAGAGAAACGTGGGGTGAAATGAATGGATTCTCCAAGTAGCGCTGCAAGTTTGCAGACTTTTTGTCACTTGCTGTTGCCCACTGTAATTTTTGTTTTCCCTTCTCAAGAGAAGATTATTTCCATTGTGTACTGCCATTCTGAGAGCCACATTGTGAAAGATACAGCTGGTCCCCTGACTGAGACATGGCCTCACAGCCCTCCGGAAGAGCATGGGGATAACAAAATCATCTGTTTCTGGGGAAAGCTTGGTGGACTTACCTCTGCAGGGCTTGCACAGGACCCCGTAAATCATAGACTCATAGAATGGTTTGGGTTAGAAGGGTCTTTAAAGACCATCTAGTTCCAAACCCCTCTGCCATGGGCAGGGACACGTCCCACTAGACCAGGTTTCTCAAAACCGCATCCAACCTGTCCGTGAACACTTACAGGGAGTGGGCATCCACAACCTGTCTGGGAGATGAGTCTTTCAAACTGTGTTCCTCAGAAACGTGGGTAACTCAAGCAGAGGAATGCAGTTCATCAACAAGACCAACAGGGTAAGCCATCCCTTTTGGAGTCTTCCATCTGTGACAGAGTTCTACAAAAATGAGTGGGTTTTTTTTTTTTTTTTTAATCCTATCCCCCAGGATTTCAGCTTTGCCTGATAACACCTCCCCACCTCTATACCTACCTCCTCACCTCCTAGGCTTGCATAAATTCAAAACCACAACTTACCTTTGTTAACACTTGGACAGTCCTTGTAAGCCCCAGTGACCCCACACAGGTGTGTCCCAAGACACTCTTGCCCTGAGATGTGTTACAAATTCAGCTGAGAGCCATCCCAAGGGATAGTCCCTGGCTGTGGTTTCACCTTTACATGTCTGCACTGTACTGCAGCTTTTGTTAGTTGTTCTCTTCTCACTGTGTTAGTGGTTGTGGTGCTGGAATCCCACACGGATGAAGCTCATCAGCAGGGAACAGTTCTTGGAGTGGAACCTGGAGCTAGAGGAGAATGTGCTGTGTGCTGAGCTGGAGAAAGGAGAAAGAAACACCTGCCAGGCGAAGTAAACAGGCTCCTGGATGGTCATACTGCTTACTGGGTCGCGAAGATCTTAAAGAAGCACCTTCACTTCAGGAATGAACACTGAGCCTTCCCACAGCTTTCTGGAGTTGCTGAAACTTCTCCACAGAAGGCCAGGAGAGGATGCCCAGAGACCAAGGAACTTCCTGCAAAGACATAAAGACCTGGCCGTTGGGGTGCAGGGCTCTTGAGGTTGGAATGCAGTGGTGCTGCTGGAAACAAAACACCTTGTTGAGCAGACAGGTCTCTCCTTACGCTCTCCTTCCTGCCTGATTCACTCCCCGCAGTGAGGGAGGCAGGAGCCCTGCAAGAGAAACCATGAGCTGGAAGGAGAATAAGGGAAAACAGTGGTTCCAAATAAGTCCCCTTGGATGAGAGACAGTTTTGGATGACTTTGAGCACAGGATTTTCAACTGTTAGCTCATAGCAATTTAAAATCTCTGTGTCTGCTGTGACCAAGCTGTGAAGCTGTGGGAGAGATGGGAGGTCTCATCTTCCCTGTAGAGAAGGCTCAGCACAGGCCGTGTCCTCCTCCTGACTGGTATCCCCTCAGCCCTGGGACAGGCAGTAGTGTTCTATCCCCAGGTGCAATACTGAAGGTAGACAGGAAAGTTCATCCAGGAGGGTCAAAGCAAAAGAACTGGGAGGGAAATTTAATGCAGAAATGTTTAATTTGAATATTAGAAAGTTATATCAGGTGAGATCATGGAATCATAGAACCATCAAATGGTAGGGACATCTGGAGATCATCAAGTACAACCCCTCTGCTAGAGCAGGGTCACCCAGGGCAGGCCACACAGGAGCACATCCAGGCGAGGCTTGAAAGTCTTCAGAGAAAGACTCCACAACCTCTCTGGGCAGCCTGGGCCATGCTCTATCACTCTCACAGGGAAGAATTTTTTCCTCATGTTGAGGTAGAACTTCCTGTGTCCTAGTTTGTGACTATTGCCCCTCATCCTATCCCAGGGCACCACTGAAAAGAGCCTGGCCCCTTCTCCTTGACACCCACGCTGCAGAGATTTGTAAACATTCCTAAGATCCCCTCTCAGGCTTCTCTTCTCCAGGCTAAACAGCCCCAGGGCTCTCAGCCTTTCCTCATCAAAGAGATGTTCCAGACCTTGGCTCCAATACCAATGTCCTTTACTAACACAGCAGGTTGGTCTGTGTGTGCCAGAACTAGTCATATCTTATTGCACGGTCATATAGGATGATAGACTTCTCAAGCTAAATTATAAAGGGTTCCAGTGGTATTTGGTATCAGAGACAGCTAAGGGGAAAGACCTGACACAAACACCCAAATGTGGGAAAACCTCGCTCAGTACTTGTGCCCCCGGAACATATTCTACCACTGTCATAGAATCAGAGAACCACAGAATCACAGGATCATAGAATCACGGAATCAAAGAATCAGAGCAGCATAGAATCACAGAATGGTTTAGGTGGAAAGGGACTTTTCAAGCTCATCCAGTCCAGCCCAGCCTCCCTGCACTCAGCAGGGACATCTGCAACTACAGCAGGTTGCTCAGATCCCTTTCCAACCTCACCTGGAATGTTTCGAGGGATGGAGCATCTACCACTTATCTGGGCAACTTGTGCCAGTGTCTCACTACCCTCAAAGCCCAAAACCACCTTTTCTTTCATAGTATCCAACCTCCAACCCCTCTTCTGAGAGCCTAGTAAGGACTGTATTTTCCTGCAGCCTCTGCTTCAGGACTAAGGTCCCCGTCCTCCACTGGCAAGGGTGTTCCTCTATGTGTGCGTGGGTTTGTGTCCTGGTTTGAGTGAAAACAGAACTAATTCTGTTCAGTAATTTTACTTTTCAGCTTAGTTCTTCTAATTAACTG
>JANIMW010026305.1:0-17494 GCA_024582635.1 Todiramphus saurophagus | reverse complement strand
TGGGGAGGGAGGGGGGTTAACAGAGAGCGTCTGTTATAGGTCTAAGGGGCTGCCCTGACCCTAAACCGTGACAGTTTGCAGGACAGGTGGGCAGACACATGTATGCACAGCTTCATCCTGTAGGATTCGTTCACTGAGGGAACCAAAACAACACTCAGGACAGAGACCTTCTGCCCTTTAGGAAAGGTAGTGGGTACAGAGACAGTGGACTGCAAAGCCACTGTGAGCTGAGCCCATAGCTGAGCAGAGGAGGGGAAGTTTTGCTTTGCAAAATCATTCCTTGATTAGCCAGAGAGCATCTGTCTCTGAAACCATTCATCTAGTGACTTTCACCTCCATTAAATTCAATCAAAAATTGTAAAAAGAAAACTGCCACAGATAACATTAACATGATTAAAGAATGCAGCCTTAAGTTCGGTGGCTGAATTATGCAGGGGAAACAGCAAGAGCACTTGTCCCCAGCAAAATGAATCTCCTGTATTCGGAAAGCTGATGAGGGTGCTATTTTGATCTACAATAATGTTAGAGTCTTCTGAGAAATGGACTAGAAATGTGAGCTTTCCAAGCAGTGGAAGTACAGAGCGGTTGCATGTGTGACAATGCTCGTAACCCAGCAGCTGCCCGCTTTTAATGGAAGCTTGACCAGGCAGAAATGTCTTGCAAGCTGAAATAATAAGAGAAAGACAAAACCATACCCTAGGCTTCAGGAGAGGAACAGGTGACATGACTTTTCATCAGAATTTGCTAATTTGCTGGAGGGGAAGCATTTTGCTGATGGCTGGTTTGCTGGAAGTGCTGATTGAAGTCAGGCAGGGCACATCTTGGCCTGGTTAGGCTGGTTCAGAAATCTGGTGGCTTGCCTGTAGTAGGCTGCCTGGTAATGAACTGGGAGGCCAGGGCTGAACATGATGCTTGTTCTTCAGCACGGTCTGCTGGACACTCAATTCATCTGCACTGGGCAGATAGTGAGGCAGGCTGTAGACATTGCAATCTACCAAGCTACACTTGTGATGCCTCACTTGTCTATAAAGATTACGGGGTTTGTGTCAAATGAGAATGAGGCCAGATTTCAAAATACCAAAATCCTTTACTGTCACAGTACTGTCAAGGAGGTAGAGCAGCCCTGGGCATGTTTTTTTCCTATGCCACCCAGCTATCAACTGGATGGTTTCCAGGTACAGCCCAAGATTTTGCATGGGTCAGCAGCCACCCACAATAGAATCATGGAATCATGGAATCATAGAATGGTTTGGGTGGGAAGGGACCTTCTAAAGTCATCTAGTCCAACCCACCTACAGTAAGCAGGAACATCTTCAACCAGATCAGGTTGCTCAGAGCCCCAGCCAACCTGACCTGGAATATTTCCAGGGATGGGGCAGGATCATTTTGGATCCTGGTATGCCAGCTTAGAGGCCAGGATGGAACAGGAGTAAGGTAAGGCAGAGTCCCCTGGTCAGGGAGCAAGCCCTGGAGACACTGAGCTTGCTGATGTAGATGTGGTCACAGTAAACCTGGAAGCCATGTACTGCACAGATGCATGATCTGTCTGGACATGTAGTAGATAAAAGCCTTATGTTAAGTTTTTCTGAGCTTTGCTGAGAATCAGGATACATTTGTTCATGTCCAGAGCCAGGCTAAGCTGGGCAAGTTGCATTGCGACCCAAGGTTTTAAGTCCTTATGATACTGATCTGGATCCAAAGGATTACCATCCCATGTCTTTGCACTGGGGGCCATTTGTGTGCTAGATTTTCCCTGTCGTGACAAGCTGTTTTATATGAGTATTGACCCCACCTGAAGCTCTGTGTACAGCTCTGGAGTTCCCAACACAAGAAGGAAATGGACCTGTTGGAGCAGGTCTAGAGGAGGCCACAAAGATGATCAGAGGGCTGAAACACCTCACCTATGTGGACAAGTTGAGAGTGTTGGAGTTGTTCAGCCTGGAGAAGTCTCCAAGGACACCTTATTGTGGCCTTCCAGTATCTGAAGGGGGGCCTACAAGAAAGCTGGGGAGGGACTTTTGACAAGGGCTTGTAGTGACAGGAAAAGGGTTGATGGATTCAAACTGGAAGAGGGTAGATTTAGATTATAAATTAGGAAGAAATTCTTCATGCTGAGGGTGGAGAAACACTGGAACAGGCTGCCCAGGGAAGCTGTGGATGCTCCATCACCAGGTGTGTTCAAGGCCAGGTTGGATAGATCCTTGCACAACCTGGTCTAGTAGGAAGTAGAGGATTAGAACTAGATGACCTTCAAGTAGAGCTAGATGATTTACAACTCCAAACATTTTATGATTCTATGATTCTAACCAGAGCCACAAAGTCTTCACAGAGGTGACATGTAGAAGAGTCATCCTACTGACCTCCACCATCATACCCCCATGTGGCAACAGGGAATGAATAGAAAGTCTCAGACATTTCACCAGCTGCCTTTGTGCTAGTACCAGACAAAACTAATATGTGGATCACTGACCATATTCCTGAAATAATTCGAGGAGACTGAATAGCAGAGCTCCTGAGGATTTGTGCCTTTAAAAAAAAAAAAAAAGAAAAAAAATCCATTCACTCTAAAAAGAAAAATCTATTGTATACCAATTCCCTGGTGCTTCTGCAGACAAATATATAGATTGGCTGTGAATTAACACTAACAGGATCTGTAATTGACTTATGGTTCTATTTAGTCATAAACATTAGCATTAATGGATGTTCATGGGGTATAAGCACTAAAGAACAGGCACTAGAGATGGCCTATGTGTTATTTTTCTCGTGTGCAACATTTCCGTGACCCCACAAACCCCAACTGATGTCTAATTCCTTGCTTTCTTAAGCATCTTTTGTCAGGCTCTGATGCAATGGCAACTTGAACAATAATTAGAGTATAAGAGACTCACAAAGCAAATGCCTCTTCAGTGTCTTGCCTATCCAGACAAAATTCAGTAAATGGCCCAATTATATTCCAGAGAGTTTCTGCAAAGGAGGTCTGTGGGGGTAGCTCTGCCATGTGGTGATTAGGACAGAGTGTGTTCAGCTGGAAGTCACAGTTCACATACAGTTCAGGTCAGAAGCAGATGAAGGGGTCCCAGTCTCTGGCCTGAGTTTCAGAGGAAGGAAACACGGTGTGGCCACAAACAAGCAGTGGAATGGTTTCAACTCAGCTTCATTCTGCCCTGACCTGAGTCATGCGCTGAAGGAGTGTAACCCCTTGCACTGCTTGTAGCAGGAGGTGATTTTGGCCATCTCTGATAAATGTATGAAATGATGCTACAATGCATATAGGGCTCTGGGGTTTCATTTCTTTAGTTCTGTGGAAAAGGCAGAGGAGGACCTCTCTCCTTCAGCTGTAATATGTCCAGCCCACGTATACTGTCAACAGTTTGGAAAAGGCAAATGCCCTTTACAGCATCAGGGATGCTCAGGGCTCTCATCCCTCATAGCTATGGTGATAGCACTAGCTATTGTACAACCCTGGGTGGAATTTTTCCGGCCAGATACATATGTCTTTTCTGTAGCCATGATAGCATCTACTGAGTCATCTTTTCATCAACAAGGACAAAAAAAGCACTTCTGACATGTCGTTCATAGAGACTGTTTTAACCATCTATTTTAAAATGAGACCAATCCCTGTACAAGAGCTCATTGCTCCCCATGAACTAAAAGCAAGTCCAAGGTGTCTAGCTCACAGGGAGACACATGGCTCTAAGGTAGGACAGTTGCCTACAACTAAGTCTCCAGTGCCATTTTAGATATCCCCGGATAGCCCTGTAGCATCCTACTGCCCCTCTCTCAAACTGTGCTTCAGCATCAGCAATGTCACTGCAATGGGAGCTTGACCCTGGAAACACCAAGAAGTGGTATGTCTGGAGCTGACCTCACCCCTTGCAGCCTAGTTTTGTTTATGCATAAGGGTGCTAAGCCACTGCAGAAGGAGATTCTATGATTCTATGTTTGGACTCAATTATTTGAAAGGTCTCTTCCAACCAAAAGAATTTTATGATTCTATACTTTTTTTAAAGAAAACTTCTGCAAATGAAATTTGGGTCCATATGTGTAAATTCTCACAGATCTAAGGAACAGGCCATGAGAGAAACACGGTCAGTTCCTCAGGCTGTTCGAAATATCCAAAAGGAGGTGGATAGGTGATGGTCTGATTGCAGCCTGTAGGGATGGTGTGATGTATGAAGTCTGAGGTTCTAAACCCTTCTGCCTATCAGACGAAGGTCTCCTGGGGGCCAGAAGTCAAAGCTAACCACCTTTCAGTCCAAAGTTAGCAATAACTATACAAAGTTATTTTACTATTGTGTAATGTGGAAGAGAGTGATCCACCCTCCATCCTTGTTGTGGATTCTCCATCACTGAACTGTTAACATGATGAGGTGTTTTTTTTGGTTTTTTTTTTTTTTCCTAAGGGACAGATTAAATGGGGAGGTATCCTGGGAAGCCCCAGAACAAAGGAGTAGAAAGGTGTTTCTGCATTTGCAGTCTCTTAAATTTGCTTTTGAAGGGTGCTTTGATGTTCAGCTCATAACAATTAGAGCTCTTCTCCCGTGTCCCATGGTTTTGGAGGGTTTTCAACATTTGATCATTTTATGGTGTGAGCAGACAAGGGAACACATTGGCTTAGTTCTTTAATCTGTGAAAAACACTCCTCCCTCTTGCAAGGACCTGGGGTGTTGGTGTCTCATGTCTCTTCTGCTTTCTTCCTCCAGGTTGTAGCTTTTGGTCCCTCAAACTGAAGCTGTTTGGTTTGCAGCAAAACTTTGTGTTCCTGGTGAGTGAAGCTGCGGGGAGCAGAACATCTCTGTATCCAGCTGAACACAAAATCCTACTGTGTGCTTGCCCTCGGAGTGGGAGAATGGGTGTGATGACTCAGAGGAGCCTCTTCTCCTTGGATTACAATGAGTCAACAGGGCTTTAAGGGAAAGTCATGACTCAGAGGCAGATTTAAATTCTTTGAAGGAGTCAACAAGCATGTGGCAGAGGGTGATCCAGCAGACACCATGCACTGAGATTTCCAAAACTCATTCAATGAGACTTCTCACCGAAGGCTCGTGAAGAAACTGAACTGTTGTGAAGTGGAAGGGCTTCAATTTGAAAGGGAGGCTGCACAGAGGAAGGATTTGACTGGAGAAAGGGCTTACAAGGGGAGTTGTGTTGGTGTCAGAGACAGGAATTGTGATGTTCAAGGACGGTGGATGCTGAGATGACCAAATTGGCTGATGCCACAGCATTGTTCTGAGTGATCAAAATTAAAACTGTCTGTGCACAGGTGCAGCAGGATCTCATTATTCGGAGTGACTGAAGGTTAAAAGAGCAGATGCACTTCACTGTTGATAAAGGAGAAGTAATGAATATAGGGAGAAGCAACTCCAGCTGATAATAGACTCTGAATTAGCTATTGCCATGTAAGAAGGTCTTGGAGTAACTGTGCATAGTCCTTCAAAAACACCAACCTGAGGCTCTGTGGAGGTAGAAGAGGCATCAAGAGCATTATGAATTGTTAGGAAAGGGATAGGTAGCTAAGCAAATGCGTGTCATGCCAGGGCACTAATCTTGGGAGCCTATGTCTAGTGTGCTGTGTGTGATTCCTGTCCGTGAAAAGAGGAGTAGTTTTAGAAAAGGAGAAGAGCAGACTAGGAAGGATGAACAGGGACATGGCTTCTGGTGGAAAGGGGAATAAAAGGGCAGGACTCTGAGGCTTGTAAAAGAGATGTCTGATGGCGACATAACACAGGGTTCTAAAGTCATGAGCAGCATGACAGTCAAGAGCTGTCCTCTTGTCACTGCTGCTCAAAGCACATGAGGGAGGGGCTGTCAGATGCCCGTATCAGGCAGTGGATTTAAAACAAAGAGAAGGAAGTGTTTTTTCATCCAACAGATAATTAAACTATGGAAGTCACTGACCAGGATGTTGTGGGTATTTATTCTAAGGGATAAATGGATTCAGAAAGCAATTAGATAACTTCCTGGATGAAGATCTCTCTAAGGCTATTAACCACTGTGATGTAAATACAACTCTGTAAATACTTACCCTGTTTCTCATTCTTCTTCCCTGGGCACTTGCTGCAGATGCCCATCAGAGACAGGAGTCTGAGGCACAGGAGTCTTTGGCCACATGCATTATAACTGCCTTTAAGTCCATGCCAGGGTTGTTACTAATGGACCCTGCTGACATCAGTGTGGATGGAGTTGAGCAATCTTATTCTCCCATTTTCCAGCAAGGAGATGGAGGGGAAGAGTAGCTGAAGGCTCCTATCTGGCATCTCAAAGTAATCCCATGAAAGGAGTCCAGGTGCCTTGTGTTACCTGGTTCACGTCTGATACCTGCAGACTCAAAATGGCCATAGCCTCCTTCCTTCCACCTTTCTCTAAAGATCACTTGTTCACAGTGAAATAACTGAAGAAATCATCTGCTTGTGAAAACTTTTACTTCCTGCAGCCAGGGCAGCTCTAATGGCAAAGAGTTGTTATTCACATGCTGATTCTTTCCTATTTACACAGAGCTTACCAACATGAAAATGAAACCAGAAGCGACTCGCAAAGATTTGATATCCACCTAATGAGTATCAGATGGGTTGTTCTCCCTCCTCCAGAGCTTCTCCCACCTAAGATTTATGTGGCTGGACGTGTTTGTTCCGATCAATTACCATGTTGCAGACACATGGACAAATAGGAAAGGAAGAAGATTACACCCTTGATCCAAAGCCCACTGAAGTCAGCAAAAAAAGCTCCTGATGTTCACAAAAAAAAAGCTTTGGATGCAGTGAGAAGGATGAAACTTTTGATCAGTTTTGTGAACAAAGTGCCTTGTTCTTCAGTGACAGGTTTTAGCCAACCCATAACTATTTAGCAGTGAGTATGTATTGCTCTCACCTCAGCTAATGGGAGGATTAACATGCAGTTGTGGAAGGCATGAGTTCAGCACCAGACCTGATTTGATGTGGTTGCTTTTCAGTCATCCTCCATCTGACAAGAAACATGCAACACAAGCAAAGATGATATTTTTAGGTTGTTTGGGTTTTTTTTCTGTCCAGAAACTTGGCACTGAGACTGAAGAGCAGGAGCAGGTATCTGGCGTGTGTCACTGACCAGAAGTATTTCACCACCAGGATACAGGAGGCTGAAAGCTGAAAGCATCATTTAATAAATTACTTGAGCTTTGGAGTCGTTAACCTGAGTGTTCATTAAATTAGTGCTACTAGAAACATCACAGAGCTGAGATAATTGTACCAGTGCTCCAAACTTGCTCCTCCCACAGCATCTCCTACACAAGGATGGAAAACCTTGGGCCAGCATTTCTGAGAGCTTATGGTGGATACAGGGATATTCAGAAGTGTCCAAGAACTGAGTTTATTTTCTCTGTTTTTAGCCCTACAAAAACCAGGCTACTGATTCATCTGGGCTACTGATATAATTATGTAAGCAAGATTATCACATGGAGAGGATGGTTTATCCCACTTTGTGGCAAAAACGTGGAGTTAAATAGCAGAGGTGAAGAGAAATGGCACGCTAGAAGTCACACCCATGAAGCAGAGCAGCTTAACCCACATGGAAAGGGATCTGAAGCAGGCTTTGGATATCAGGGCTTGTGGATTAGAGAAATGGATTTGCAGCTGCTGCCTCAGTGTTCACAGCATTGCCTAACTCCTCATTTACCCCTGTTTTAAATTGCTTTCTGCAAGTGATAGTCCCCCAAGCCCTGCAGTCAGCGCTCCCTTTCCTTGCCAACTGGGCAGAGAACAAGATGAACATGGTTAAAGAAGAGCGCAGGGAAAAAAAATGATCTGATCTGAAAGGAAAACCGCGTGACATATACCTTAAATAGGGATTCCTGGCTCTGCCACATCGCCTCGTGCAAATCGCATCCCATTTCTGCTCTGGTTTCTCAGCTATGAAATGAAGTAAGACTTTCCCTTCCCCCCCACCCCCCAGCAGGATAGGCACAAGGAATCAAGAATTAGCTGGTATTTAAACACCCTGGGAGAAAGATCCTTTGCAAGTGTGAACGGCCTCCAAATTAGACACTCTGAAACTGATCTGCCCCAGTAGCGTGCAGGGGCTGTGCCAGTGTTAAAAACCTCCTGTACCAGGAAAAGCTAGCACGACACATCCCGACACATCCCGACACACCACCGAACAGGCATCGTCAGCCGTTGCTGCGTCACTGGCTTGCGAAAGGCTCCCACTCTCTTGACTTAATTTATTATCTCTGTGTAGGAGGCTCGAAGCGCCTTCCTCGCGCTACCAGGATAATAACGTTTGGCCTGTTCCTGCCCTGAGGGAATTAGCAGTAAAATTCCCAGTAATTTAATTGTGCATAACAGCCTAGGAGATGTTCGTTCATTCAAGCACGATGCCATCACCAAGGACACTGATAGCGCATGGATCCAAGGTCACTGCAAGGTCATTTGTGCAATTCTCAGAAATTCTTGGATGAAACAGGGTCAGGAAATGTCTTTAGATCCTGAGTCTGAAGAGGGTCCAGCAGCACTGACTGAGCTGCAGACACGTAACACCGTTTCAGCACAAACTGTGTTGAATTTACGGTTGGATCAGATGGTCTTAAAGTTCTTTTCCGACCTAAACGATTCTGCTGTGATTCTATGACTGCTGAAGCAATATCTGCTCTGTGTTTATCTTATTTTTTCCCTCCTGTGGTTGAAACAAAAAGAAAAATAGAAAAAAGAATTACAGGAAGTTCCACCTCAACATGAGAAGAACTTCCTTACTGTGAGGGTTACAGAGCCTGGAACAGGCTGCCCAGAGAGGCTGTTGAGTCTCCTTCTCTGGAGACTTTCCAGACCTGTCTGGATGCATTTCTGAGGGATCTGCTCTAGTTCTGTCCTGCTCTGGCAGGGGGGTTGGACTCGATGATCTTGGGAGGGCCCTTCAAACCCCTACCATCCTGTGATTCTGCAAAAAATTAATTAAATATAAACATATTTTAATGACTTAGGCTGTTCATCTAATGAAGTGAGTAGGAATTCAGCCATAGACTTTAGTGGGTGCTGACTAGTCTAGAGACTATCCAAACCTTCCTGGATCTGTGTGGCCTGCCCTGGGTCGTCCTGCTCTGGCAGGGGAGTTGGACTTGATGATCTCCAGAGGTCCCTTCCAACCCCTACCATTCTATAAGTCTATGAGTTGCAACAGGGGATTACAGACACTTCCTCATTAATTAATTAACGTGTTAGCTCTGGGTAGCTGCTGGCAGAAGGCAGTTCATACATTAATGACAGAGACATTTCCCAGAGTAGTGTGCAAAGAGGGAAGGACATTTCCCAGGAAAGCTGGTGCAGGAAATGGCTTTGTCTAGAATTTACAGGAGATAGAGTGGAAAAAAGACTGAAACCCACTGTTCAAGGAAATTTATTTAAAGCAGGGGCTGCACAGCACAGAAGATGTATGTCAGAAAAGTGCTGTACCTGTCCGGGTGCATTTTGTGTTTTGATTTAGCGGAGTTTCAGCCACTTTGCTAATGACTCAAAACTGGGAGAAGTGGCTGACACACCAGAGCTGTGCTGCCATTCGGTGAGACCTGGACAGGCTGGAGAGCTGGGCATAGAGGAAACTCATGAAGTTCAACAAGGGCAAGTGTAGAGTCCTGCACCTGGGGAGGAATAACCCCCTGCACCAGTACAGGGGAGGGGTTGAACTTTTGGAAAGGAGCTCCATGGAGAAGGACCTGGAAGTTCTGGTGGACAAGTTCACCGTGAGCCAGCAATGGGCCCTCATGGCCAAGAAGGCAAGTGGTGTCCTGGAGTGCATGAAGAAGAGTGTGGCCAGCAGGTCAAGGGAGATTCTCTGCCCTGGTGAGGCTTCATCGGGAGTACTGAGTCCAGTTCTGGGATCCCCAGTTCAAGAGAGACAAGGAACTACTGGAGAGAGTCCAGCAGAGGCTGTGAAGGTGATGGAAGGGATCTCTGGAGATCATCTAGTCTAACACCCTGTTAAAACAGGTTCACCTAGAACAGGTTTCCCAGATTCATGTCCAGGTATGTTTTGAAAGTCTTCAGAGAAGGAGACTCCACAACCTCTCTGGGAAGCCTGGCACAGGCTCCACCACCCTCACAGTAAAGAAGTTTTTCCTTCTGTTCAGATGGAACCTCCTGAGTTCCAAATTGTAAACAGTTGTCCCTTGTCCTGTTGCTGGTCACCACTGAGCAGAGTCTGTCCCCATCCTCTTGCCCCCCGGGGCCCTTTAGCTCTTGCTCAGCATTGCTCAGCTCCCTTCCCAGCCTGCTCTCCTCCAGCTGCACAGCCCCAGGGCTCTCAGCCTTTGCTGAGCACAGAGATGCTCCAGCCTCTCAGCATCTTCATAGTACTTTTCATTCTTGGATGTTGTCTCGTGGTGACAGGATTTGGGTATCCTTCTGGGACCACAAGAGCATGTGAAAAAGGCTGAAAAGGACAGAGCATTGGACTGATCTTCTCTTACCTTCTGCATCTATTTATACTAAAGGGATCTCAGGGCTGAGCTGTGAAATTTTGAGTCTAAAATTTCCTTGTTCCCTCAGATCCTCACAAACTTGGGATAGAGTTTCATTTTCCCAAACAGCCTGTGGGATGTGGTTGCTACAGGAGACCTGAGGCCTGATCCTGCTATAACAACCTCCTTATGCCATAGGTGGACAGCGGGGGACCTCTGGTTTGCAGCTACTGGAGCACCATGCAGTGGTTTCAGGTCAGCATCAGCAGCTGGGGAGAAGATTGTGTGACAAAGCCAAACCATCTGATCTAAACATCTGCTAACAGCTTCTGAGGCTGGATCGAGACTGAGACAGACATAACAAGGAAACCTTTCTCCATTGAAGGTGTGGATCACTATGTAAATGGAGGGGTGGTACCTTCCAGCTGGTGTTTCTTGAGTATTGTCTCCTTTTATTTATTATTTTGTTTTATTTAATAGCAATTAGATTACTCTAGGGAAGATTTTTCAAAACTTTCTAAATGTCAGACCTACTGTGTCATTCTTGTTTTGCTGCTGACCCATATAGTCATGTCTCAGGTCAGCCTGCTCCATCTCACTGCTGTGGACATAGGCACCAAAATGAGATGCCACAGTAGAGACAGGGGAGCAAGGCAGAGGCTGGATAAATAAAATGCAAGAGCCAAGACTCAGACAAAAGAGGCCATAATCCTCTGAAAACCACACATTTTCCAGACTGGTGGATCAGATCAGGCACAGTTATTTGCTAAGCTCAGATGCAAAGTCAAGATGTGTCATCTTGAAGGAGCTGTTCCCCTTGGAAAGCTGAAACTGTAAGGAAGCTCTTAGCTTATTCACTTGCTTATTAGCTTAGTTGTTGGTAGGATAGTTCTGCTTTAATGTATCTGCCACCTAATTATTAGCTGGACTAAAATATCTTCTGTCTTTCAGCTGACCCAAACTAAGACCATCTTCAGAGACCACAGCAGCTACTCAGGTGACATGTAAAGCTGCTGAGACATGACTACATGTCATATTCAGTATCTCCTTAAGCTAGAAAAAGGCCAGGAAATCTTTTGGCCAGTGGTGGAAGGTGTAGCATATAACTAATAGTCTTTATATATATATAATCATATAACTAATCAGTCTTATTTATCTGCATTGCAAATGCTGGGTTTTG
Organism: Todiramphus saurophagus; assembly: GCA_024582635.1. Taxonomy (NCBI): domain Eukaryota; kingdom Metazoa; phylum Chordata; class Aves; order Coraciiformes; family Alcedinidae; genus Todiramphus; species Todiramphus saurophagus. The sequence goes on along the minus strand of JANIMW010026305.1, from coordinate 5,891 downwards.
GTTGTCAAAGGGAATAGAAAAAAGCTCTGTCTGTCTGAAAAGAACTGCTTCCGAGCTGTCCATAAATTGTTGTCTGTTTGTAATTAGCCAAAATTAATCCTTTGCAAGTAAACAGTAAATCAAAAGGAAACTACTTGGTTTTTTCCTCTGTTAGAGGACTTTTACAGCTGTCCCTGAGAGGTCCACATCCCAGCCTGAGCTGGGACTGAACTGACCTTTCATACAACACATGGTCCTTCATCGCTTCTCCAGCAGCAAAGGGCATTGCAAAAGATGTCCTGGTCTTCACAAGGAAGATTGCTTTTCTTGGAAACCGTGGGGAAGGAAGCAAGCAGTGAGGGCTCCTTCATGTCCCACCTTTGCAACAGCATAAAAGCACCTGCAATTTGCAGCAACGAGAAAACTCAGTGAATGTGCAATGGGACAGAACCTCACAAATTGGTTTTAATTGCCTTGATATTTTCTGGCTAGCTGGTGGAGAAGCCTTATAAATGAGAATTAATTCATCTACCTTAAGCTAATGCAAACCCATCTTGGCATAAAAGTCAGACTTTATTTTCTGTGTTATCTGAGCAGAAAATAATGCTTAATTATTATTAGTTCTGAGTAATGCTTATGAAAATCGCTCCACATTAATTTCACATGGCTGACTGGCTAATGGATGCATAAAGGTCTTGTAACCCTTTGCAAAAAGACTAATAAAAGCTAAAAACAAGGGGAATATATTACTTTAGCAGCTATTAGTAGTAGACAGTGTCTGCTGGCATTAATACCTGTATTTATTTTCCTTTCTATTAATAATATATCAACAGATTCTAGAAGCTGTGGCAGGGGCTGGACATCAGGAAATATTTCCTAATGCTGCAATGTATTCAGCTACAGAATTGGTTCCCCCAAAGGGAATGAGAGATGTCCTCCTGCTTGAATTATTTTAATGCAGGGATTGTATAATGTAGACTTCTGTCTACAGCACATGGCCTGGAAAAAGCCCGCCCTGACAGGGAGATGCTAAAGGACTCAGTAGGTCTTTTCCATCAGTAGCATTTGCAAACTGATAATGGTTTATGCTGAATGAAGGCGATGGTACTTAGTGGTTACAGCAGGGCTTTTGATCCATCCTGCTGCTCAGTTTACTCAGTGTCCTTGGGGAAAGAAAGTTTGGGCTTTGTGCCTCAATTTCCCTAATTGGTAAGTGGTTCATTTTGCTAAATGGAAGCATCGGTTCTGCAAATTAAGACCAACTATGTAGCTGCAAAGTATTAAAGAGGGAAGAGACTTTTTCCTCCTTGTTTAAAAGACCATAAAATTCATTTAAAGTGAATTAATCTTTGCTACTGCATACACTGATCAATATTTACAGTGGGAAAGAAAATGTTTGTTTAATATTTCTACGTTGTAAGTAAATATGATGAAAACATGTTGGTGCTGTGTTTTGCTTCAAAGGTATTTGTTTTTTGGGAGAGCACGCCACTTTGATTGTGGATTTGATGGGAATGTGTTGGAGTCACATGAAATCGAAATTCAATCCATCGGCTCTGTCATTAACATTTCAGTGTGACCCACACTTATTTTTACAATAAGGGAGGTGAGACACTGTCCCAGGTTCCCAAAGACATGGTAGATGCCCCATCCCTGGAAGGGTTCAAGGCCAGGTTGGACAGGGCTCGGAGCAACCTGCTCTAGATGCAGAAGTCCCTGCTCAGTGCAGGGGGGTTGGACTAAATGGCCTTGAAAGGTGCCTTCCCACCTAAACCAGTCTATGATCCTGTGAAATTCCTCTGGCAGTCCTGTGGTAGCCCACACTGTTGATCATGGATGGCTTTGCTGAGCCATGCTTGAACTGCCCATGCGCTTCAAGAGCACCAGCTTGCCCATCTCTGGGCAAGTCACAGTTCTTTGCTGTTCTGACATTGCTGTGCACTACTCCTGGTCTTTATTAAGCCTTGCAAAATGAACTACCTTGTAGCAAATGGGCTTACAATGTCCTGCAGCATCACAAAACATCTTCCTCTTACTGGGTATTTCCAAGTATCTATGTTCAAAGCGCCTTCCCCCCATGCTGAAAGGTGTATTGTGCTTGCTGACACTTCTTGTATTCACAACTGGTTGCTTTCTCCATGTCTCATCATGAATCACAACTTCAAGAGCTCTTTAATAGACAATTCACTTAGTTCCCACAGCCCAGACCAGAAAAGGATTTTGGCAAGCAGCTGCAGAGGCTCCTCTGCAGGAAAGGGTGGACTTCAGGGTACTTTTGGAAAGTAAAAGTTCTCTTCCTCAAGGTTTTCAAATTTATATGTCTCAACACAAGCTGTGCAGACATTAGTCACAATGTAAGGAACTCCAGAGCTAACCCACGTGCCTCCAAATTAGGGAAATAAGAAGGAAAGGATGATACGTTGTCTTAGGCACCGAATAGAGACACAGGGGCATAAACTTGGCTCTGCAGGAACCCTGTGAGATCCTGGAGGAGCTTTGTAGGGTTTCATATGAGGAGGACTAACTCTTGAAAATTAACGCCATCAGTTGTGAGCCATCTGGAATTACTTTGGAGAGCTATCAGGACAAGAGTGCTTTGCTCTTTATCCTCTTTCCTTTGATCACAATGGGGGAGGATTTGAATGGACTTGTGCCTTGGACATAGATAGGGAGGAATTTTCTCACCACTCATGTGAAAAGCACTGCCTCAGGCTGGGATGCCTGAGAATTTGGGTAAAAGATGGGAGAGTGAGGGTTTCCACTAAAGAGGCTCATATCAAGCAAAAATTTTGGGGGCAACCTTGGTCTGAACAAGGGAAAGAAACAATACAGAGTGATCTGTCATCTATGAGAAGTTTACAAAGAACCATGAAACAAAGTGTGCTGGGGCAGTGGTCTACATATTGCTTTATTTCAAGCAGTACTTAGGATTTGTCCTGTTTTGCAACTCCTGGAGAGAGGCTGAAGCTGAAAGTGGTGGTAGACAAAGCAGAGGGCTTTCTTAGGGTGGGAGGGCACCCAGGAATGATGCAGCAACTCAGGAGCACTGAGGAGGTGTTGAGAAACCTCCAGCCATCTGAGTGTCACTGTCCCAGCCACGCTCACAGCAAGTGCCGAGGAGGTGGAGTGGGAAGCTGGAGATGCATGTGTAGGGGAGCATGAAGAATCACAAAGTGTTTATTCAAGGCGGGTCCAATCGCTGGGTGCCTTGTGACAAGATAATTATTTTGCGGATGAGTGAGCAGCTGTCGCTCCATTTGCACGACTGGTAATATCAGAATGAAGCCATTCGTGCAGAAAGGAGCCTCTGGCAAATGCATGTTATCACATCCAAGGTGCCTGGGGTATGGGTTCAGGGCATGCTGCCACTTGCAAATGTCTCTGATGCCCCACATTTGAACCTATTTCACAGAGGAACCTGGCACACCATGTCCTTCAGGGGAATGTAATGCTCTCCAAAGTCCTCTGCCTGCTGCTAGATCTCAGGGTATGATCTTTTCCTATTCTTTGTTCACTGTTCATCCAGTATCAGGAGGAGCCAGATTTTGAGCAGAATCTTCATATACTGCATATTGGGTCTGTCTGGGATGGACTTAGCTTTCATTGTACCAGTCCATATCATCAAGTCATCAAATTGTTTAGCTTGGAAGAGACCTTTCAGATCATTAAGTCCAACTGTTAATCCAGCACTGCCAGGTCACCACTAAACCATGTCCCTCAGCACCACATCTACAGGTCTTTTCAATCCCTATAGGGATGAAGAATCCACCACTGGCCTGGGCAGCCTCTTTCAGGGCTTGACAACCATTTTGGGGAAGAAATTTTTCCTAATATGAAACCTAAACCTCCCCCTGGCACAACTTGAGGCTGTTTCCTCTTGTCCTATTGCTTGTTCCTTGGGAGAACAGATTGCCCCCCACCTGGCTCCAACCTCCTTTTCTTGTAGAGAGCTTGGCATGTGATGCTATGTCTTAGATTTGTGAACAAAACAGTGTTATTAAACACTGTGTCACACCAGTGTCTTAGCTATTGCTGAGCAGTGCTTGCATAAGGCTCTCTCTGCTCCTCACACCAAGCAGGACTGGGGGGCACAAGAAGCTGGGAGGAGACACATCCAGGACAGCTGACCTGACCCCAACTGACCAAAGGGAAATTCCAGACTACATGATGTCATACTCAGCATCTGAAGCTGGGGGAAGAAGAAGGAAGTGGAGGATGTTCAGAGTGATGGTGTTTTGTCTTCCCAAGTAACACATGATGGAGCCAGGCTCTCCTGGCGATGGCCAAACACCTGCCTGAAGATGGAAAGTGGTGAACACATTCCTTATTCTGCTTTGCTTGCAACCACGGCTTTGCTTCACTTATTAAACAGTCTTTATCTTGACCTGCAAGGTTTTTGCCTCTACACTGAATCCTGCACTTGCATTTTACAGGTATTGTTAAAACCCCTGAAACTCACACACCTCCAAGGATGCATTTAAACCACTAATTGCAGGTTGGTCCTTACATAAGCTCCGGGTGACTCTGTTGTATTTCTCCAGAAACCTGCATACAGGTTGTGTGGCTTCATATCTCCTATAGCCTAAATGGCACCAAGGCCTCTTGTCCAGCTCCAAAATCAACTGGCAGAGTCCTGCATGATTCATACTGTTAAACTCTCAGTCTCCAAGTCAGGGTGGATGTTCCAAACTACCTCCTGGCAGTGGTCCCTGGCCTGTGCTCAGCTGGGACGTGTTTGGGTTGATGCTTGTTAGTTTGGGCTAAAGCAGGGCCAGGGCTATCAGTGAACAATGTGGTTGATAAAGTTCCTGTACCCACTCAACCCTGTTTGATTTACCAGTACAGAGCTATAGCTTGTGCATCACTCCCTCCTCCAACCCCTGCTTCTTTTCCCTGCTCTTCTGCCAACAATTCCTGCTCTACAGCCATCCCAAACATCCTCCTACCAGCCTGGCAGGCTCACTCCAGTCATGAAGCCATTATTCAAATCCTCAAATGGGCTTAAAAAGTACAGTTTGGTGTTCTGTTTTTTCCCACTGTGTTTAGAGGAACACTGAGTCACTGCTGAAAAGGGCTTTGACCAACCCGCTGCCTGCCGTTATGGGAAGGGGTTGCATCACAAACTTTTCAATACCACCTACGTCCCTGCCTGGCTGCCAGGATTTCAAAGCAATCACTGCACAATTACAGGCTAACTGTACAATAAAGAAAAGGGAACGGTACCATCCCACTGTGATCTCATGGAGAACCACAGAACTGCTCTTTAATAAAGGTAAATCAGTTTTTTGCTTTGCTGCATAATGAGCCTCCGATGATTTCAGCAGGACAAATCCCAATTAGAAGCGGGTGGAAAGGGGGCGTCCCATCTTGGGAGCGTATTGGAAAGACTGAGAATCTTTCCTATTGTGCTTTGTGGTTAAATGAAGACTTTAACATTTTAAAAATCCACCCTGAATTAGACACGCACAGTGCTGCAAAGCAGGATTCAAATCTTCTTGCCATTATTATTTTTACCTACTACAGTCTGGTGAGGAGAACATCACCTGCCACCCCAGTTAGCGTTATAGGCTGTTTGGCGGTGGGGCTGTCTATGGGTGCTGTTCTACTTCATATAAATGAACATTTCCAAGGATAAAAGGGTGAGAGATTGACAGATTTCTAATACAATTTAAAAAGAAATTTGAAAGATCCCAAAGTAGCTGTAAACAGTAATGAAGGAAGAGCACTAAACAGTAGTGAAGGTAGAGCAAAGAAATAGAATCAGAGAAAGTTTTAGGTGGGAAGAGACCTTTAAAGGTCATCTACTTCAACCCCCCCTGCACTGAGCAGGGCCACCTGCAACTAGAGCAGGTTGCTCAGAGCCCCGGCCAACCTCCCCTGCAATGGTGCCAGGGATGGGGCAGCCACCACCT
>JANIMW010026304.1:20994-41581 GCA_024582635.1 Todiramphus saurophagus | reverse complement strand
GTGTGTGCCGTTGGTGGAGCGCAGACTCCCCGGCCGCCCAGCGCTGTTTTGCTTGCTGTCGCTTACTAAATAAACAATTAAATTTTCTAATCTTTCTCTGACTCCCCTCAATTCGTGAAGCAAAATTTATAACATTGGGGAAGCTCCGTCTTTGGAATTCCCGTTTCTGGATTTGAAAGGCCTGCTTGTTTTTGTTCTTCTGGGTTTCTATACTGCTGTTCAAGAGCAGGAAGAGAGTGAAAACTAAGAAAGGCTATGAGAACATGACTTGTTAAATTCAGGCAGCGGAGCCTTTCTCCGCATCTTCTCCAGGCCCAATATATAAGATTTCCACCCTTCTTCCATACTCCACCCTTGAGCATTACCCTTACAGAAGCAATGCCAAAGCTTTGCTTTACGTCTCCCCTTTCAATACCATCTTTAAACTTTTGCAGGGGAAACTGGACCCAGCATTTTTCATTTCCACGTGAGTTGTGACTGCCCTCAGGGTGGTAGAGCTCTTGCAGCCAAACACAGCAGCAAGGAGTAGGGGCAGAATAGATCTTGGTCATGTTCCTTCACATCTCCCCACCAAGGCTGGGATACAGCCCACTGGTAGCACTGCCCACATCATTCATCACTGTGTCTGCCTTTGGCTGCAGGAGCTGGCAGGCTTAACCGTGCGACATGGGGATGATGTTGAGCCTTCCCCATCACAGCTTTTTCCAGCCTCCGTATAACCCTCCCCTCATAGCATCCTACGTGTCCCGCGTGCCCTTGCCACACACCGAAACCCCCTGACTGGAAACTGTTTTACCCCAACACGGGGAGCAACTCCGCTGGCACAGTACGGTGGGAGATCAAGTGCCGGGGGCAAGTGGAGAGCTGAAATCCCCCTCTCAGCCCTCCCGCCCGTGGAATGGAGAGCTTCTTTTTGCTCCATTTCTATTGCAGGTGCTGCTGTGCCAGTGCAGCATTTCAGAGTCAACTCTGCAGAAGGACAACTTTCTTTTTGAGGTTTGCTGACAATTCCTGATGTTAAGGAGACCCACCTCCATCTCTGTTGTTAGATCCTGCAAAGTGGTTTTTGGTTGTCCTTCATCTTTTAGGAAAGCCTGGTGGTTTAGGCATTTTTTTCTTGAGATGGTTCTTTTGACAAATCACAAACTATGAAACTGTTTTGCTGGCAACATTTGTTTTTGTTTTAGCGTAGGTAAAGTAATTTCCTGTGGAAGTAGCAGTGCCATTTATGTTAAGGCTCTGTCTGTTTCGCAGAAAATTGAACTCTGGAAACAGAATTCTGTTTTTTCTTACTGGATTTTAATTTTTTTTATTATTATTAATCAAACTAATAATACAGTTTCTGGCATAGATGCATGTAATCATGCCACATCCTAGCACGTGGATGTATTTGTGCCAAACGCTGTGAATCATCTTTTTAGCCATTTCCAATCACGATCTGAGGTTTCATAAGATTATAAAGGCAATTCTAATTAAATTCTAATTAAGCATCACCTCATCCTCAAGGTTCTTTTGGTTTGCAGTGTGCTTTTTATAGCACATTATTCCCTGAAGGATTATTCTCCGAGTTATGTTTGCCCTCCATTCTGAATTTCTGAGCTCACTGATCCTTTGATGTCTCTTCCTCTCAACTTGATACCCAGCTACTACTTTAGAATTCACTGACAGCAGGAGAAGACAATGGGATGAGGCAAGGGCTTGCAGCAGAAAGAGGGCCATGTGTGTGTGCCTCTCCTCCAGTCATATTCTGGTCGCATCTTCCATATCCTTTGACCCGTCAAGATTGGCACTTTGAGATGCGATGCTGCCTTTACAGTTCTGGATAGGAAAAGTAGGTTCAGAAAGGCAGGAGCACTGACACCGCAGATCTTTGCAAAGATATTTTTTCCTCGGGTGTGGTTGTGTACAGCTTTGCAGATTCCTGTTTTGGTGCATACCGATAAGAATTAAATGATGGAAAAAATACCTTGTTTGTATTCCTGGATGTTTTATGACAACTCGAACCAAAAACTGAAGACAAATGAAGGATAATGGTGGGTTTGGTGGGAAACAGTTGTTAACTTAAGGCGAGTGTGATAAATGTGAAGAGTGACAGCTACATTAATATTATATCAGTTCTGGTCTCTGTGCAAAGCTAAGGGCTTGTATTTTCTGTAACTTGCAGCCTTTACGAAGTGCCAGTGAACAAAAGACAAATTGCTGCGTGACACCAGAGCTCTCTAACAGTGTGCGCCTCGAAAAATGTAACTGGGTAAGTTCCTATTTTCAATTGAGTCTACAAGTGCAAAGAGAAGGGAAGGCAGAAGAACCACTGCTCCATTATCTATTCACCTGTTCACTGGGGATTAATTTTCAAATAGGTTTAGGAGCACTGACTATAACACAATCCCCAGACATAAACACAGGGACAATTGAGGGGTAGACAATCTTTCGCACTCCATTATATCCTCTTACGCTGCATTTAAAATTCAGTTACAGACCCTGGACAATTTTGAGGGCATAGGAAAACTCCAGACATATTCTTCCTCCCCCACCCCAGAAAACAGGTTTTCCATTAGTTTTCACATGCACAATGTACCTCACCTGGTGAAACAAAGCTACTTTTACGTTCTTAAGAGTGAGAAAGATATTCTATGTAATTTAGGGTATAGAAAATACAGCTAAGTATATTTATTAGCTAGTATACCCTGTGTTAGAGATTGAGAATTTCCATGGCCTTTTGCCTGTTGACATACCCCTGAACAGGGAGAACAAAAACAAATACTGAAAAACATCTGTATTAAGAAACAGGGAATGGTTTGCTATAAATATTTAAAATACTTACACAGATGTAACATGGATGCTAGTGCAGGGAAAGCTGATACTGTATGGGAGGAAAGGAAAACCAGCTGGCTGTATAAAGTGGAGGTGAATGCAGAAGCATAGCTAGGAGTGTTTGTTCTGGGAGAGAGGTGGGGAGAGCCCTCTCTGCAGAGAGAGAGAAAAACAAAAAGATGGTTGCAGTGGGTGCTCTTCTTTGTGAAAAGGAGTGGTGGTTTAGCTTAGGGAGTGACTGCTCAAGAGGTGGTCAGGAACCCCAAACTGCAGTTTGTGGTGCCCAGAGCTGCACAGGCAGAACAACTCTGCGCTTGAGCTGGATTCAGTATTGCGTGTTGGAGGATGAGGAGGGCTGGGAAAGCAGAAGCAGAGAAAGGATAGGTTTTCTAAAGAGGGCTGTCTGGTTGCTGTGTCAGCTCAGCATCACCACCATACCAGGATAGCATAGGCAGCTCAGGGGAGTGGTGATGTCTGTGTCTACTGCTCCACATTGGTGGAGAGGAGCTGAAGAAGGTCCATCTGCAAGAAGTTAGGGACAGTGCACTACCATGCCAGAGCTGCTGAGCCTTCAGGGCATGGTGGCTGGGTACTGGCAGGGTGAGACAAGGCAGAACCTAGATGAAAGATGTTGAACCAAATTGACATCCCTACATCAAATTTTGGCACTTAGTTTTTGGGCAGCAAAATTCAGTCATACTTGCCTTTTGGTCAGTTTTTTCTCAAGTGACAAGCAGCAAAACTACAAAATGAAAGCCTGTAAGTTAATAGCAAACTTCTGGAGAGGAATTCTTGAGCTGTATATTGTAATTCCATCTGCCATCATTCACTCCCATGAAGAGATGTCAAAGGTATAAGCAGGACATGGAAACAGCACTCCTGAGCCTTTGCTTTTCTTCTTTACCTTTTTTGGGAGCAGAGGCTATAGCCGGTCTACACCTAGGCATTACCTGTTAGGTGTACTGTGTAAAGAAGTATTTAATGTCTTGAACCATTATCAGACCGAAGACCACACTCATCAGGAATATGTATGGTACCCAAGTAAGCCTAGGCATTGGCATGACCCATTGCTCCTCAAGGCTGCTGGATACTGAGCTATAGGCTGAAAAGTGACTGGGGGAGAACTTCCAGACAAATGGCCTGACTGCTTAGGCCTTGTTGCCTCAGAAGACCAGGATAAAATGGGAACAGGGGAATGATGTCAGCCATAGTTTGCATTTTCGTTCTTTCTAAAAATGCTCTTCATGTTGTCATCCAGAATTTAACTCATTCTTTAGGATGGAAGCTACTATGTGATTGCGGCAGGTGCAGCCCACCCCCCCGACAAAACAGACAAAGCAAACAGGGTGTGTAGACGGGTTTTAGTGTCCTGGAGTGTTTCAGATCAACGGGCCAGCGGGCAACCAGTCAGTCACATCCCAAGTGGCTTATTGGGCTGGGAGGTGTACGCCCTAAGGAGAGGGGAGAGCCGGTGGTTATCCAGGTGGAAGGACTGTTGGAGCTAGCACTAGGAGTACAAAAGGCTGCCTGCAGTACGGGACACTGACGGCTGCACTGCTGGACCCCGACCACCTCAGACTGCTCGTTAAAGGGCTACCAGATGCTTTAAAGGTGCACGTCCAGGCTCTCAGAGAAAGGATCCAGGGGGCTATAGAATGTAACCAGCAAAACCCTCGGAATCTGCTCATGCCCGTGGTGACTTGGGCATCCAAGGACACTTCCATGGACTGAGGGAGTCTCCATGGGTTGAGTGAGTCTTGCCCTCCCCTTTGGGTGAGCGGTATCTTGGGCACTCTGGTGTGGGAGGTTTCCCCTTTATGAAAGAGGGTGTGCCCATTATGGTTCACTTTTCCTGAAGGTTTAGGAATGAGTTGTGCAGTAGTTGATTCCCAGCGGACATCCGAACTCGCATTTGGTCAGAAGGAGTGCTGGGCAACTTTGGTGGCAATGAATCCATTTTGGATAGTGGCTGCTGTTTGTTTTGTGGGTGCCTCTGTGACAGTGATGTTCCCAATGAGTTCTGGAGAGTCTCACAGACCCAGCAGATATAGAAAAAATTAATTCATATAAATTGGTTTTGAAAAAGAAAGATTTTGGTCTGTGTGCTAGTCTAATCATTAGGGAGGTCCAAAGAGTGTCACTAAACTGCAAAGGTCATTTTGGGCCAATAGCATCAAGTGGTAGAAGGAGGGAAAATTGCCAGGCAGGCTTTGTCCCATGCTTGCCCCGCAGCGAGAGGCGGTCCATCGATTCTGTCTCTTTCCAATCTGACATCCAAATTTTCCCAGATGAGTTGTTGATGCCCCATCCCTGGAAGTGTTCAAGGTCAGGTTGGATGGGGCTTTAAGCAACCTGATCTAGTGAGAGATGTCCCTGCCCAATGCAGGGGGGCTGGACTAGATTATCTTCAAAGGTCCCTTCTGACCCCAACCATTCTGTGGTTCTAAATTTGATGATATTTTGTTTCCCCTTTTTCCCACTCTCCCAAAGCTGGTAGGAACCTTAGGGATCTGGGAAGACCAGAGGGTTTCAGTTATTCTTTCTCAGGTGGACACTAGTGCCACCAATGCTCTGCATCAGAAACGATGAACCTGTTCCGTAAGGATGTGAGTACTTTGCTCAGTCTCTTGCCTAGTGAGCTGAGACACGTGCTCTGAGGCAAGACTAAAACTATGCATGCCTTGCCTGACCAGCTGGATGCCACCAGATTAGAGTACATGACTGAGCTCTGTTTGCCTTCTGCACTGGCACTTTAATTTGGGTGCATTTCCTTTATTCATCTGCCAGTTTTCACAAAACTTGTGAAAACATCGTTTTCTTTGATAGTTCTTCCTGTCTACTGAATGCACCATCAGATTCCAAAGCTGCGAGGGAAGGTTTGACAGCAGAGTGGATGAGGATAAATCTCATTCTCTTTGGAGAGCAGTCAAAACTGGCAGCTGATGTGACAGATGCTGCATGTTGTGACTGTTACCCATGCCTGCTTTTTCTGATTCATTCTGTATATATGGGCATGAAGCCATGAAAAATAGGATGCGAGTTACAGCATCTCAGTGTCACTAAAGTTTATCTGGGAGGCCTGTGAGATCTGAGGAGCACAAGGTGGCCAGGTTCTCCCTACTGGGGTCACAAGTGATCACGGTTATCCTAGATCTTCTGCTGCTTACTTTCACAAACTGGGCTGTGAACTTCTAGCGTGTCACTTGTTCCTGGTCACCCCTAGCCTGCAAGTGTTAGCTTGCTCCCTGGCTTGACTTTAGTGTGGGCCAGATTGCACACTGCAGCGGTACCCTGCTGTGGTTTGGGGCCAAGGACCATTTCTGATCGGCATTGTGGGTGGGAGTGCGTGAAGCTTGGTGCCCTCCACACAGCACAGTTCTTTAGCCCTACCTCAGTGGGCTTTGAAGCCTCAAAACACCTGTACGTGTTTCCCTGACATGTTCCAGGATGGGCAGCGCTTCTCACTTTGAACTGAAAAATAAAGAAACTCAGATCTTAAAGAGTACTGTACAGGGTTCAACGGGCCAGGCGCTCCACTGCGGGGATGCCGGCAGCACGTGCCGCTTAGCCTTGCCTTGCAGTCAGAGAACGCTCGCTGACCCTGTCTCACTTCATGTCAATGTTGCCTGTGTCTCTCCACCTGCTTCGTTAGCAGTAAAGGTGGGCTGCACGTACTCCAAAGTTCATTCAAAGCAAAATGAGGCTCTTCACTGTGATCGCGGCTTTGTAAGACCAACGTGTGCTTGAGTGAACAGTTACCTGTAACAGCACAAAAAAGCCTATCTAAATGTTAACTGGAATATTTTTTTTTTTTACAAACTCTACAGGTGAATAATTTTTCAGTTAAATAATAATTCAGATGATGCATAGGGCAATGTAGGCCAGTACTAATTCCTCTGAATGAGACTTGAAATTCCTCTGAATGAGACTTACTTAGGTAGGACTGCATGGTAGGCCTACTTGAGAGAGCCCTGTGTGGTTTTTAAGTCAGACTTGAGCTGTGCGTCCGTGGTATGGTGTAGAACTGAGGTGGTGGACTCTGTCTTGCAGCCAGGCTTGGACAGGCTGGCCTGCCTGGGAGGTCTTCCTTGACTGTCTGAAAATTGCACAGAACAACTTGAGTTTTTAAGTATGGTGCAGCTTCCTGAGGAAGAAATTAACTTGACGTGAAGTGGTGAACCTGGACTTTTCCAACCTCTTCTGACCTAAAGCTCTGGAAAATGTTCTCATTCTATTTATTATCTAGTAATTACATGTTTTCCTCCTTACTACACGTAGTGCCAAAAAGGCAAGGAACGGTGCTTGTTATACTGTATAAAACATAAGTTGAAAATATGATATCTTTTCCAGCGTGGAATCTGTTTTCAAAGTCATTGCTTGGTTTTTGTAGCTCTGTTCACACCTCTTGTCATTATGTCTACAGTTAATAGCTGACTGTATTTAGAGCAGAGTAGATGTAGTATCTCTCACACACCGAGTTTCTGCTAAAAGGGCTGTTTACTATGTGGGATGGAGCAAAATGTGCCATAGAAACACAGGAGACAGCCTCAGCCCAAGAAAGGCTGCGGTTCAGAGACTGTTCTACACTCCATCATTCACTGTGCCTTGGATAGGGCCTTTGAGTGACCCTGGAATGAAACTGAGTTTCCCAAAGCTGGTGTGGATGGGATGGGTCAGCATAAAAGGGACTGGATAGGGAGAAGTACATGGTGAAGAGGTGACCTCCTGTTTCATACAAGCTGGAGACTGAGAGACAGAAGAGATCCAGCATGGCAGACCAACCTTTCCAATGTGGAGGGCTGCCTGGTGACTTCAGCTGGGGACCACAGCTTGCATAGTCACCTAGTGTCACCTGGGGCCGGATAGTGGGGAGCTTTGTTTTGGTTTATGATTCATTTTTTTTTTCCTGGTGAAGGCATTCAGTTTTGGTCAGTCAGAAGAGCAAAGGAGCAAAGCCTTCTGCAACCTCCCTACCATCATAGCAGCCCCAGGTCTGTCAAGTCCTTGAAGAAAGACCTGGTACACAGAGATGCGTTGGGGTTATAACTGACGTCACAGGGAGAGCCTCTGCTCAATGTTGACCTTTTTCCAGCGATTTTGCTTACACCTTGGCCAGGCCTGCTTTTGGTCATCAAGCTGCATTTGTGTCTGGCTGCGCTGGCTAGTGGGAGATCACGAGGGCTTGAAGTCTACGTGCCACAGTGCTGTGCTGATGGGCAGCAGGTGAAGGCCCGGAGCTTCCCGCCTTGCATAGCATTATGCAATTAGGTGTGCAGCGGGTGTTCTGTTCCTTCCTCTGGAGCATCTGGTGCTGATCACTGTCTGAGACAGGACGCTGGATGAAGCATCAGTCTGTCCTTGTGTTGCAATGCTGACGTTGCTGTCTCCCTGGTGGGCTAGCATCCTGTGATATCCTTCCAGCTGGTAACGTGCCCAGGACGGAGTTTTAGCACCATCCGCCACTTGAGCTTCTTGCAGCCTCCGTGTAGCATTACCAAAAATAAAGCTGTTTCAATGAAACAAGTGTTTGGAAACAATCTGTCTTTCTCCTGCTCTCTTTCTCTCTGCCCCGAGGGTGGCAGAGTGTGCAAGAGCAGAGACAGGAGAGGAGCTTGGCGAAGGCCAACCAGGGTACTAGCACTCCTCCTTTTCCTTCCTTCTCCTCCTGGGGGAAAGAAAGGAACACTTGGGCTGCACAGAACCTGCTCACAAAACCCCCACCCTAATGGCTTCATTTGCAAACGGAGCTCTCGGTATCAGTTTCCCATCCCTTAACCCCTCATCTGACATGTTCAAAGAGAAGAAGAGAGTCAGGAGCCAAACACAACATTAATCAGATTAGGACCTTTCTTGGGACTTCTTGATTATTACTTCAGTTTCCCTGTTTCAGTTACTTACCTCATTTCTCCTGAACACCAGGGGTGACAGCCCAGACAATGGCCTGTAACATCCTTCACAGGGTAGATTTTCTAGTCTGCAGCCGAAATGTTTACTCCTCGTTCTGGCTAGTCCCCAGCTGAAGCAGTTAGCCAGCTGGCTGGACATTTCTTTTTACAGCTTATGCTTTCATCAGAGGCTGAAGTGAGCCTGTACTGTTGAGGGAGACAGCAGATTTTTTTTTATCCTGTTTTCACATTATGCACTCAGAAACATCTCAGCTGGGACAAGTTAAGTCTTGGGGGCATGTCATTGCTGCAGAAGTGTCAGGCAAGATTAAAAACAGGCATAGAAGTATGACTGCTAGACTAACCCCCAGAAAAATCTAGGAGGGGAGCTTTTTGCCTTGGTGCTAGGTAGAAGGAGGTTAGAAACCGTGAGCAGAGACTCTTACTGTTTTTTCACTCCTGCAGTGTGTCTGGAGCTTAGAGGCTGGGTATACATGTTCTGCAGTAAAAGAGAGTAGCATAAGCCGGTTTTTCCCTATAACAGAAAAAAAAAGGCACAACGTGTCTAGAAAACATCATGGCAGTGATGGTGGTAGCAGTTTCTTAGCACAGGTATGCGATGGAAATACTGTACCAGTGCTTGTTGTTCCTGAGCTCCCTGTCCAAATGAGCGGAAGAGATGGATGCAAAACGACATCAGCATCGTTAAAAGATGATGACCAAGAGAAGGGTGTAAAGGGAGGTTAGACTAGCCTGCTAGCATTTAAAATGTATTAAAGCAGAGGAGAAGGGGGGGAGTGTTTCATGTGGCATGTTGTGAGGAGAGAGGAGCCAAAGGCTGGGATATAGGATATACAAAAAGAAAGTTTAGTCTCGGTTTCAGGAAAGATGTTCTGTCAGCTCTTGTATAGTTGACTGGTTTCCCAGGGGAAATCACGAGGACAAGATTTTTTAAAACCAAATGGGGCAAAGAATGAGAAAATTCAGAAATAAAACCAGTCCCAAACTGGCTCCCTCATGAATAGCCAAGGTCCCTTACCTTCTTTTCAGCCCTTTGTGGTTCTTCCTGCCCAGTTAATGGCTCCCCATTAGCCCTTGTTTGTATGAACAGCCACCATGTAGCAGATCCCTGTTAAGGTGGTACATCCCCTCCCACTTGTGGCACTTTCCTTCTGCTCTGTACTATCCATTCTCCTTCCTCTGCTTGCTCCCTTGTCCTGTCCTGCCCCACTGCCTCCCTCTGGGACGGAGCTGTGTCTCCTCCTGCTTCTGGTTCCATCTTCCCCCTAAACTTTTGAGAGTTCCTTACTGCAGAGGACTGTGGTGTACTGAGCTCCTGGTCACTAACCAGGAAACACAGTTTTTCATCCTTACAGCTCCATGCACCTGGCTGGGAGCAGGGATGACTGTTAGCCACATTTCGCTTATATGAGGAAGCTGAGAGGCAACCAAGGGAAAAGGTTTACTTCAAGTGTCATGTTCAAGCCAGGAATGAGCTGACTCACTCCTCTGGTATCCCATCCCAAATCCTTTCTACTGTCCCGTGGTTCCCGCTCTTCTGTCTGACCTATCTGCCAGGAAAGTCTGTAATGTGAGAGCAGCCCCAGCATGTTAGGCAGCACAGAGGAAAAAACATGATACAAAAGGAGATTAGATTTAGGTGTGATGCTGGAAAGTTCCCACTTCCCTCTGGATTAAACATTTAAACAATTGTTGCCATTTCTTTCATCAAATAAACAAGGCAGATTGTAGTATTATTTACCAAGTAAGGAAGTCTCCATAAAACATTCCCCAGATTTGAAGTAATCATGTTTTTCAATGGAATATTAAAAAAAAAAAAAAAGTTGGCACGCAACATCTTCTCTTAAGTGTAGGCAAAAGGCACACACTTCTTTCCAGTAGCAGCACACAGCGTACTGACTGTAACTAGGTGAGAATGCTAAACAGAGCCAGTTTCCCTGCTGGCCTCTGAAACCAGGGATAAATTCCTCCACGGACGAAGGACAGATGGTGTGGGCATTGCTAAAGTCCTGGCTTCCTGAAAGCTATGCAAATTGAAAGGTTCAGAGTGTGAAAGATTGATAATTATTATCTTCATTGAGATGTCGTCACGCTTTGCCAGTGGCAGACAGCTTAGCCCTACGGACAGGCAGAGTATTTCTGTGATGGTCTTAATTCATCCTTTGCTGGATGAATAATGCACAGTTTCTCCTGCAGAAGAGGGGAAATCAGGCTGTTGTTACAGAGGTAGGGGGTGCAGAAAATAAAAGACAGGAGAAGGCAGCGGCGATTTTGACTGTTCCCGTCTCCTGATGTACTGCCGAATCTGTGGGGAGAGTGGGAGACTGAATGCACAAGCGTTGCGGGTTTGGTATTTTTAGTGTCGCACGACACGCTGCCTCTGCCACTGAACCTCACAGCGCGGCTGCGCCGGCACTCGCCACTTGGGTCGGGGTGGCTGCGGGCACCACCTCTAAGGTCACAGTCATTCTGGGCTAAGAGCTCGCCATATTCATCTCATGGCTGACACTCCATGCACTATCCAGAGGGCACTCTGGGGTTTCTTCCTTGGCATGTGGTGGCAATCCCTACCAAGAAATGGACGATGAGGGACGGGCAAGGGGACACCCAGAGCTTCTTGCGTGAGATCTGCCTTTTGTGCAGTCGTGCTGTAGCGTCAGAGCATGTGCCAAACAGCATGGGGGGGCCACAGTGGTGAACGTGAGCGGGCGTTAAAAACCCTGAGTCAGTGGAAGGCTGCCTGGTGGCCAGGCTGCAGAAGAAGGCAGACTAGAGAAGGACCACTGAAAGCAAGAGCACACAGGGAGAGTGGGAGCAGAGATAAGAGATCTGGTTGTCTTGCTGGGAAATAGAGAGATGAGACATGTGCCTTAGTTAACTGGGAAAAAAAAGGCCTGGAGCAGGGAACCAGAAACACAGAGGAGATGAAACAGGACAGTGCAGGAAGGGGCTCATCTGCAATGGTGTGCAAGAAATGCCCATCCAAGGAGCACACCTGCCTCGGTCTAGTTGGAGGCCCAGGACAAGTGGTGTTCCCCAGGGGCCAGTACTGGGTCCAGTCCTGTTCAATAAATTCATCAGTGACCTACAAGAAGGGACAGAGTGTACCCTCAGCAGGGGTGCTGATGACACAAAACTGGGAAGAGTGGCTGACACACCAGAGGCTGGGATTCATTCAGAGAGATCTGCACAGGCTGGGGTGTTGGACTGAGAGAAACTTTATGAAATTCAGCAAGGGCAAAGGTAGGGTTCTATAGCTGGGGAGGAATAACCCCGTGAACCAGTACAGGTCAGGGGCTGACCTACCGGAAAGCCGCTCTGTGGAAAAAGATCTGTCTAGTCCTGGTGGACAACAAGTTAACCGTAAGCCAGGAGTGTGCCCTTGTGGCCAAGAAGGCCAATAGCATCCTAGGCTGCATCAACAAAAGCAGGTCGAGGGAGGTTTTCCTCCCCCTTTACTCTGCCCTGATGAGGCCACATCTGGGGTACTGTGCCCGGGTCTGGGCTCCCTGGTTCAAGAAGGATAGAATACTGCTGGAGAGGGTACAGCTATGAAGATGATTAGGGCACGAGAACATCTCTCTGATGAGGAAAAGCTGAGGGACTTGCGTCTTCTTAGTCTGAAGAAGACTGAGAGGGGATCTTATCAAGGCTTATAAATACTTAAAGGGTGGGTGTCAGGAGCATGGGACCAGTCTTTCCTCAGTGATGCCCAGTGACAGGACAAGAGGTAACAGACACAGACTTGAACATAGGAAGCTCCATCTGAAGGTGAGGAGTAACTATGAGGGTGACAGAGCACTGGAATAGGCTGCCCAGAGGGATGGTGGAGTCTCTGTCTCTGGAGACATTCAAAACTTGCATTGGATGCATTCCTGTGTGACCCGATCTAGGTGACCCTGCCTTGGAAGGGGGGGTTGGACTAGATGATCTCCAGAGGTCCTTTCCAGTCCCCGTGATTCTGTGATGATTCTGTGAAACCCGGAAGGGAAACAGTTTCTAATCCTCCCCTGCTGACAAATCTCTGTGAAACCTGAGGGCAGCGTGTTCCATCTGGCTGTAGTACAGGGACATCTTTTAAACTACCTGATGCTTAGCACAGGTGACAGAGGTGTCCTGGTCATCAGTCTTGCTCATGACCCAGTATGGTTTTGCCCACCTCTGCCCTACTTGCCATTTTAGACCGTCACTCAGCTCCTAACGTTGTCAGACGTGGCATTTACATATCTAGTGATTCATGTTATTTTTACTAATGCGCGTTGTCCTTGTGCAATGACACTGTGAATCGGCTTATGCAGCTGGTCCTCCTGTCACACTTCTCCACGGTTCAGAGTGCATCTCAGATAGTTCAGCACTGCAGGTTCTCTCCCGTTGCACAACGCCGCAGAGATCTGCTGTGACCCTGTCCGCGTAGCATGCATAAGGGAACCCATGGATTGCTGGGACCAGCGATCAGCTGTGTGTGCTGTGAAGGGGTGTGCCAGACAGTAGGTGCAGCACTGCAGCACAACTGAGCTGTTTTTTGCTACCTGCAGGTGTGTTCCTGTCTTTGTAGCGTATATCGTCCACCTTGACTTAGGAAGGCTTTTGGCACTGCCTTCCATAACATCTTCATAGAGAAGCTGTTGAAGTGTGGGCTGGATGAGGTGGATTGAAAACTGGCTGAATGGCCAGGCCCACAAAGTGGTGGTCAGTCACAAGAAGTCTAGTTGGAGGCCAGTTACTAGTGGCATAGCTCAGGGGTCGGTACTGGGCCCAATATTATTCAAGCTAGTTTATGATCAGAATGATGGGGCAGAGTGTACCCTCAGCAAGTTTGCTGATGACACAAAACTGGGAGGAGTGGCTGACACACTGGGAGGCTGTGCTGCTGTTCAGTGAGATCGGGACAGGCTGATGAAATGGGCTGGCAGGAACCCTGTGAAATTCAACTAGGGGAAGTGCAAAGTCCTGCTGCTTGGAAGGAACAACCCCATGCACTAGTATATGCTGGAGGCTGCACAGGTGGAAAGCAGCTTCACAGAGAGGGACCTGGGGTCCTGGTGGACAACACTTTGAACGTGAACCAACAACACACGTTGGCAGCTGAGAAGGCTAACAGTGGAGGAGTTACCGGCAGGTTGAGGGAGGCGATCCTTTCCTTTTATTCAGCCCTGGTGAGGTCACACCTGGAGTCCTGTGTCCAGTTCTGGGCTCTCCAGTACAAGACATAGACATGCTGGAGAGAGTCCAAAGGGCCACTAAAATGTTGAAGGGACTGGAACATCTCCCCAGTGAGGAAAGGCTGAGAGAGCTGGGGCTGTTTATCCTGAAGAAGAGAAGGCTCGGGAGGATCTTATCAATGTATATAAACACCTGAAGGGAGGGCACAAAGAGGAACCTGGCTCCATCCTGGACTAGAGGTAATGGGCACAACCAGCAACACAGGAGGCTCTGTCTGAGCATAAGGAAACACTGGTGTACTGTGAGGGTGACAGCCCTGGCACAGGTTGCCTGGAGGGGTTGGGGAGCCTCCCTTCTTGGAAATATTCAAAAACCATCCTGGGCAGCTGCTCCTAGGTGGCCCTTTTTGAGCAGGAGGGTTGAACCAGATGACTTCCAGAGGTCCCTTCCAACCTCAACCCATCTGTGATTCTGTGGTTCTTGGGGTTCCCTCCTCTGCACACTCCCCTCCTGCACTTAAGTTTTGTGCCCTTCCCATAGCATGACCTGTTATATCAACTGGTCCCTTTCCTCCCTCCTTGCTGCACATGGCAAACTGAAGCACTTGAGAGGCCCTGAGTATCGAGGAAGACTCTTGAGAAGTCTGCAAGTGCAAGTGAATCTTTCTAGTTGTTTCTCTCAGCAGTGATTTTGGAAAGGCACATTTTACTTCTGCATTGACTGATAAAACAGCACCCAGTCCTGTTAAGGGGCATATCTGGAAAGGCATTAATCAAACCAGCCAAGGCTGACTCAAAAGGGCTTCCCAAAAGGCTTCTAAGTACACATTTTTTATTATCATAAGTGTGACATAAATATTCTTTTGATCCTCTCAGAAACTGCATTGTGATTTCTCCTTTGATTTGAAATGAGCCTTTCTCTCAGTTCTGGTTAGTTCAGATTTTTGCTAGTCCTAATGTGTTGTTTTACAGCGTGCCAACGTACCGAAAATGTACACGTGTCTCCCCAAATGCATACAGGTTACAGAATGGAGAAGGAGGTGGAGGAAGAAAATACTTTCTTTTTTTTTTCATCACTTCTGCTTCTAAGGCTGGAGGCTTCTTTCCAGTCAAAACAAGGCAATGTCAAGTTTATGTTATCTTGGGGATCTTAAACTCATTGTGCTTCAATAGCCTGCAGGCAAGAGACCTCTCCTCCGATGCTGTGCTGAACAGAGGCTTGAGCCTGCTGACGTTCTTGGAGCCTGCTGACTGTTGCTCAACTCCAGAGCCTTTACAGCATCAAAACATTGGCTCACTTGCCACCTGCTCCCTCCCGACCTATAAAAGGAGGATTGTGGGTTGCTGCCATGCATCAATTTTGTACAATGTGGCTCCGTCACATGTCATAGTTGTTTTCTTAGTTATTTCCCTCAGTGTCCTCAAAGTTTTTCATTAGTGACCTAAGCAGGGGGGAACCTCAACCCTCTCTATTCACATTCTCATGGTGTATTTTCCAGCCTGGATTTTTTTTAAAACCCAAGCTTTGGATCGGCACTTGAATTTTTTGCAACCAGGTCAGGAAACCATGATTTGTGAAAAATCATACGGGCTTCCAGGTTTGTGGCTTGCTTCATTTTGCTGGCTGGCTGCACAGCACCCTGCCTCAGCTCTGCCGTGTGAGCCACAGCTGCCCACCGCTTCTGGAAATTTGAGTCACTTACTCTTAAGGCATCAAGAAACAGATTCAGATTCCTGCTTTCTAACCCTCCGATTTTAAAGACTGTCCCTTTATTTCTGTTGTGAGGCACCCGACACCAAACAGTCTCTGCTAGTTGTAGCAAAATCATAAGACTAGGGTAAAAACCAGGTCCCCTTGAGGCTCTTTGGAAAATCCAGGGTATCTGAACTGAATTCTTTTCTCTCTCAAAGGGACCCTCAGCTGGTCTTCTGCGTGAAACCATAGAATATCAATCTCCACTTTTTTCTGCATTTACTCTTATTATTCCCTAATGCTTAATCTTAAGAGCTGGGGCTTGACACTGTGTTGTTAGCCAAAGACTTTGCTCTTCTATCTCTCTTTCCAGTTTTCCTCTCAGGCCATCAGTGGCCATTTTGCTGGACAAGCAGATGTGCAAGGATACAGACACCCAGCCCTGGGGCAGGTCCTAAACTCTGCCCAGATCCTTGCTGATCGCCCTGGTGGGCTGATTCCAGGTGGCTGCTCATTAGAAATATTAAGTGCAGTGCCAAATTGGGCCCATAGTAGTCCCTGGCTCAATAGACTGAGTACGGGTGTCCAGCTCACCTAGGCTCATTTTGGTAGTCCCAGCCGCGGAGCTTGAAGCAGCTGGAGATCCTTAACCATATAAGGTCCTGTTTGCACTTGCTGTGATATTTGGCTATTCTGACTATTGCTATTATTAGTGCTGTGGCTGTCCCACAAGGTCATCGACTCACATCTGAGTCCTAAGAGTTGGCTGGCACAGCCCTTGGAGGTGGCTTGGTTTCCCACGGGGACTTCCAGAGAGGTGCTGGGGAATTAACACCACAGTTTGTGGGTGCACAGGTCTGGGATCAAGATAAGAAAGAAGATTCACAGCCTCCTTAGTTGACTCTTACTTGGGTGTCACAACACAGAGGTTCAACTCCGTAGCCAGAACGAGGGGGATTTTGTTCTTGTTGCTGTTGTGATCCTACTCTTTGTCCGAAGTTACCTGGTGTCCCTGTTTCCCTGTCATTCCTTATGTCTTACCTCTTATAACTCTCCTTGTCTGTTTGGGGTCTCCCCTGACTTGATCTCGGCTTCACAGGCACCATACTCGAAGCTGCCAAGGTTTCAAAACAAACAGCAACAGGAGGGAATTAATCTCTGAGCAGCCAAGCTTGCTGTTGGGTTTTGGTTCTCTTGGAACAGGTCAGCCATGCTGCTGGTTAGCAGCACTACAGATTTCCAGGTCCCACCCCCCCATTGCCAGGTTCCCCCCTTCTCTGGGTTCTCTGTCCTCTTCTCCTATTTTGTGCCCTCCCAGGCCCCCTTCAGTCACCAAGGTCTGAAGAGGTGGTGCCACCCTGTCGTGGCAGCAGGACGGAAGCTGGTCAGGAGTGGGTCAGGGGAGAGGAGAGTGCCTGTGTTTGGGGTATGGAAGCCATACAGCTGTGTTCGTGCTGCACTGTGCCCCTGGGATGGCTTGCTTGGCGTACCGTTAGCTGATGAAATCCCTGCAGACCACAGCTGGGGTGTCCCTGTCCTTTCGTTGTCCAAAAAACAGACCTGTTACCTGGTGTGCACCAGACCAACCCTCACACGCTCAGGAGAGATATTGTTTATTCAGGCCTGGGTGCTCGGTGGCAATTCCACAAATGAGGACACCCGACAGCATGCTTCACGTTACATTTATACACAAAAGTCACCTGGCAGCCCCTTCCCCTCCACAGAGACTGGTCACACATTTGCATACGGTTGTGATTTCTGCTCTGTCGTTCTACTTGCACGCCCAGGGGGAGGGTCTTCACCTGGGCAGGGGTCTTTTTGACCCGTGGGAGTGATTTTTAGTATTATAATGTAACATGAATGTTGGGTGTGCTTGATTGGTGGAATTGCCACCGAGCACCCGGGCCTGACTAAACAATATCTCTCCTGAGTGTGTGAGGGCCGGTCTGTCGCACACCAGGTAACGAATCCGCTTTTTGGACAACAGTTTTTGGAGACCCCCAGATGGGACTAAAGCTGCCGTAGTTGAAGACGTTGCAGCTCCTTTTGCAATTTCATCTGCGTTTCGATTTTCTTTAATCGCATCACTTTGCCCGGATTGGTGTGCGTTGCAAGGCATAATTGCCACTTTTGGCTTGTTTTCTGCCTCAAGCAGTCTTAAAATTTCCTTACCGTATTTTATTGGGTTTCCTTGGGATGATAACAGTCCTCTTTCTTTCCAGATTGCACCATGTACATGTAGTACCCCAAAGGCATATTTTGAACCTGTATAAATACTGACCTGCTTCTCTTCCGGCATTTCCAGTGCTCAGGTCAATGCAATTAGTTCTTCCTTTTGAGCAGAAGTGTTTGGTGGTAATGCTGCTGCTTCTATATCTTCCTCTAAGGTCACCACAGCACATCCAGCTTTCTGTTTACCTTTAATAACACTTTTGGTTTTTCATTGCCCCCTCCCTCAGTGTTTACAGATCATGTAGGCTTTGTATACCGTGGCTTTCCTTGTTTCACGTTTTTATTTAGGGGATGATTCCATAAATTGCCTCAACCCTTACCTTTATCCCCTCTTTATCTTTATGATAGGAGGGTGGTGGCCCCACTGTGAAGGTGTTTCCCTTCAGCCTCATCACTTCACCATGTTAGCCCCACTATACCTTCTCTTTGTGGGGACCGTCTCACAGGGATGAAGGTGCTCATTGTCTCTTAAAATGGGGCCTATTGTAACAGGAAACAGGGAAAGAAAACCAGCAGCTCTTACCTCCTGCCCTGATAAGCCATAGCACCACAAAATACCAGGGAAGTCCCCATTAAACACTTGTGATCATGCGAGGATTCAGGTAGTTGGTGCAGGAAATGAATGGCAGGAGAGCATGTCTCAGCGGGAGACCTGGCTGGTCGTAAGGACAGAACACAAAGAGGAGTTCCAGCCCTCACGGATTTCTCCTTAGAAATATGCCCAGGAGGGAAAACCAGCCATCCCCATGGCAGAGCTTTTCTGCTGTAGGTGAATTCCTTTCTTCTCCTTTGAGGTGACTGTTTAGCAATCACAGGATGCTTGAGCGCACTCAGTATTTCCAAAGCGTGTCTCTCATATGGGCTCTGAAATTCATCTCTGAACACCCGTGCAACAAAAAGTCTCCTTTCTGCCTGCAGTCTGAGGCCAGATAGCACAGGGCTGGAGGGAGAGATAATTGAATACCCCAATTCAAGAAGGTATTTTTTTAAAGTCTTAAGGTATTTTAAAGCAATTTAAAAATTTAATATTTATACATCCCTGCATGTATGGCTTTGCCCAGGCCAGGCTCCCTGTGACCTGTTGGTTAGCTGTGCCTGTGGTGCCTGCACCCTGCATGTGCTGAGGGTATCTCCTGATGTTCTAGGGTAGAGCCCTTGCCACTTGTGGTTACTGCTCGAGGACGGGCTGTCTGCTTGACTATGCAAAATCTTCCCCTTCCCTGTCCAAGGAGAAGTTGCCTCAGGCTGATGCAGATGCTGCGGTTCTTTGGAGGCATGGCCATTGCCCAGGCAGGCATGGAGTTGTGCCTGGACCCTGTCCATGTTACGGTGAGAAGAGCAGGCAAGTGTGTGGCGGCACACAGCTAGCTGCTGTGCCAGCCTGCATGCCCACTGCTGTGTGCCAGGTCCAGATCCTTCCTGCGGTTAACCAATTCCTTGCCAGCCATGCTGAACTGCTTCTGGATCCCCTCATCTCCTGTCATCCTACCCAGGACAAGACTTGTTCCCTGATTACTCTGTGTGTGCGTTAGAAACTGGGATACTAATTTTCATATGAACAGAAATTACCTGCATCTCCAGAGGCTTGTCTGAACTCTCATTGTAAAAACAGAATTAGTCAAGATAAAAAGCAATTCACCTCTGAGAAATAAATGGGGACTCCTGAACATCACATTGCTTTGGCTGTAAGCCCGCAATTAATTTACAGCTAGTTTAGGACTTTGTCCCTGAACGATGATGTAATTTCTCTGGAGCCCATTTGGCTTCCCTAGCTTCTACAGTGTACCAGCAATGCAACAGCAGCTGGCTTTTCTCTCTCTTCTGTGTAGCAAAAAACCAATAGAGCAGCTCTCCTCCTCCACCGGCTCCTGATGGGTGACCACCAGAAATTGGTACAAAGCCTCTGGGCTTGTTATTTGGCAAGGCCTTCCCTCTGCCCCTTTAGGTTTTCCGGGAATGGGAAGAGGGAAGGAGGCTTTGCTGGTTTTGCCAAGAGGGGTCCCTGAGGACGGGCACCCACCATGTACCCCGTGACATTCAGCTCAGAGAGGTCTGGTGCCCCAACTGCCTGACTCCCTCATCACATCTATCAAGGTCCCAGTCTTGCTAAGCATTCCTACAAACACATCAGTTGGAATATGTGGCTAGTCCCCTTGACTTCGCAGCTTTGGGGCCTGAACAGTAAGCTGTGTCCTGAAGGATGGTTATACAGTGGTGACTCCCACTGGAGCCAGGGGCATCGGCTCTGGAGTGAGGATGAGGTCTCTTTTCCTGTGGAAAGTTTAGAGGTTACTTCCCCACTGCAGGGTTCACTTAAGAGACCCTGTTCAGACCCATTTTCACTTCCCTAAAGTCTGTAGGCTTACACTGAAGTCGCCATCCATCCTGGCTGGAGCAAAGCAATGGGGACTCATGCCCAGGGTCTACAAAGCAACGGGAAGCCCCTTCATATTCCGGCTCTAAGCGCCAATTACTGTACGACCCATTAGGGATGCATTATGATAAGCTAAAGCCTTTACATGACTCAGTGCTTTGGGAAAAGAAAGAAGGCAATTTCAAAGTCTGAAAAGGCTAGGTTTTTATTAACAGCCATCTTCAGGCTAAAATTGTATTTAGTATCATATGAAATGATACTACTGTGTACCACTGTAGCATGTAGCTGCTCAGAAATAGAATCATAGAATGGTAGGGGTTGGAAGAGACCTCTGGAGATCATCGAGTCCAACCCCCCTGCCAACGCAGGAACACCCAGGGCATGCAACACAGGAACAGATCCAGGC
>JANIMW010026304.1:0-17173 GCA_024582635.1 Todiramphus saurophagus | reverse complement strand
ATGATCCTGCCCTGGCAGGGGGGTTGAACTCGAAGATCTCCAAGGTCCCTTTCAACCCCTAACACTCTGTGATTCTGGGACTGGAGTCCTGTGCCTTGTGCTGCCATGTCTGATATCTGAGCAGAAGGGAAGAGCAGCTTTTGCTCTGCTCTTTGCTTTTGCTCTGGCTCAGCCCCAGTGCATTCCCTCACAGTATGGGCTGGGCTTCCTGTAGGCAGGGGAGCATGAAAGCTGTTTGGTATAAAACACAAGGCTCTTTCCTAGTTCCACTTGGGTTTTCTTGTCTGTTGGTCAGTACTTCATTAGCATTTTTCATAGCAGATGCTGACGAGGGACAATAGGTGCCTATGTCCTGTTCCATCCCTCTGCCCGCTCTTTCTGCATGATCGTCTAGACCCGTATTTTCTATTGCCCGTTTCCCAGGATAGGTGACAGGCAAAAGCTATTGGTGTATTTAAGTCTTGTTAACTCTAACAGGAGTCACCTGCATGGGAAGAAGATCTCCTTGGGTGTTAATCAAGACATGTCTCTTCTCAGCCCTGGCTGCAGACTGATGTGTACAGCTGGTTCTTTTCTAATTGATTTTTAACTAAGGGGTCTAATCAGGGATATCTCACACTGTGCTGGGAGTGGGCGGTTACACGTGGGCACAGACCTTTCTGGAGTCCTCTCTCTGGTGAGCATTGCTTGCAGTCAGTGGGTCCCCAGTGGGTCCAGCATTTGGCTTCCCTGGTCACGGTTGCATTACTGACGCTCGAGTAGAGGAATGTGCTCATTTTCAAGAGAAACAGGAAAGCACTGGCTGCAGCTCTGTTCAGACAGTTTCTGGTCGCTTCGTTGTTTTCTGCCACTTGCAAGAATTTGAATTCATATGGAGGAAGGAGTTTAATTGTACGTGCCATTGTAGCTGGTTAAACAAGGTAAACCCCAGGCTGCAGCCTGCCTTCATTTCAGGGTAGGACCTGGGAATGCCTGTCAGTGCTTCTGGCACCCTGCTATCCGGGCAAAGGATGCCTGGGCTGGGAGGGTGCTGCTGCCTCCTCCAGCAGTTCCAGGGTATCCAGACACCTGTAGGACCAGGACTATAAAACAGCAAGCACGTGTGCTGTAGCACAGACACGGTCTTAGCAGCTGGACCATGCATGACAGTCTCTTGGCTCATCCCGTGAGCCTGGCTTCTGCCCCTCAGCTCCTTGCCATCCCACGCCAGCACAGATGATCTCCCTGATATACTCTCAGTCCTGCAGTTCTCCTGTGGTGCTGTTCTTATCCTAGATCTTCCTCCCCATCCATACCTTACTGTCACCTCTGAGCTTCCCCTGTAACACTACCAGCTCTGCCCCGTAGCCCCCCTGTCTCTCTTTTCCTGGGCTTTGCATGCTCTCCTCTCTCCTTCCTACTCTTTTTTTTCTTCCCAGCCATCCCAGTCCTGGGTGCTTTACACAGGCGGGTACATATCTCCAATCCGAGACCTGTGCAGCTCTCCTTCCCACACTATCCCAGTCCTAAACACCCTGGAGCTCCATGTGATCCCGCAGCCCTCATACACTATGTGTTTTGAGCCCCCTCCCACCTCAGGTAGCCTCCCTCAGCTCTCACCTGTATGACATCTCCCTTGCTGTTCCTGGCAGGGCTGTTCCCATGACTTGTTCAGCACGATTCATGTCCTGTCTGCTGTTTCTGCCTCTTGGTTAGGCTGACACAGGAACACTGTAATTTATCTCCCTGACAGAGTTTCATGGGGTAAGAAACCAGTTAGTGTTCAAATGAAGAGTGCTCCCTGGGAGGAGAATAGCCAGTTTGTTCCAGCTAGAGCTGCTGGAACCTTCCTTGGGCTTTCCCACTCTTTGGTTGACCTGTAGTTCCCAGTGCTAGGAAGGGTAAAGTAGTATTTTTGCCCATCTTGGAGTTTTTAAAAGGTTCAGTTGTATCCCACTCAGGATCCTGAAGCAGCAGCCAGGTTCTTTCTGAACCAGAAGCAAAGGCAGCTGTGACTGTGGAGCTTACTGACAGATGCTTCGAACTAGCTGTCCCAAATAGCAAGTCTAAAGAGCTCAAGCAGAGCTTTTACTGCAAGTCGCATGCTTACATAACTAAATTCCTTTAAAATGTAGATCCAAATCACTTCTGAAAGTAGTACACAGGCATCTAAATCACTAAAAGATTGTTTGGAAATATTTACTTACGGTCTTTGTTAGGAGTCTGAGGCTAAATGAATCTGTCCTGAGACATGCAGACCTGATTCTTCTGTCAAGTCTGTTTTGCAAGTCAGGGGGAAAAGTAACCTGAAGATGATGGACTGATACTGATGTAAAGCTGATGTAAAATGGAGTGAGCATCTGAGCCTACATCAGTTGGCTTTGACTGCCTGGCTTTGCACTGAAAAGCACAGCAAGCAGAAATATCGTGGAGAAAAAAGATGCAGGTTCTTAAACTCTGAAGAAGCTAAAGGTAATATGGGGGAAAGCCCCCAAACACTATGATGAGAATATGCAAAAAATGCATTCAAATTGAAGCCAAAGTCATAAAGTAGTTTGGTGTGCTTATGCAGTGGTTTATTCATCTGCAAATACCCCTCTCTTCCAACACTGGGTATGAAACGATGGTGTTGCATCAAGGCATCAAGGATTGTCATGATACTCCAGCCACTTTATTGGCAGATCATCCTGAAAGGCCTGATGTTGAACTCTTAATTTTACTCCAGTGTCTTATGAATTTCAGTCAAATCAATCGTGCGCTTGTAAATTAACCACAAATATATGTAAGTGTTGGCAAGCTTGGAGCCCAGTCTTTTACCATGAGGAATGCAGTTGGTCAGGGGAATCGCACTCAGACCAGAATTCATAACAAGGAACAGCTATTTTACATCTGCTTCATACAAAGGTAGAAGAGCCCTGTAATTCAAAGCTGTGGAGAATCAAGTTGTCTTGATTTCCCTGTGTTTCACTAAATCAGACTACTCAGGCATCTTCAAGAGCAGCAAAGAAACACCATTAAGATCACATGGCAGGGGAAATCCGGTGCCTCCAGCTATGTGATACAAGCAGTGGTGCATCGGTAGCTGGAAATCCTACCTTCTGGTGTGACTTTTTCCAGTACAATCCAGCACCACCTATACGCAGTGCCGTAATCCTCTGCAGTTTGTATATGCTATAATGGAATGGAAAGCCCCTGCTGGGCTACAACAGAGCCTAAATGCACGAGACGTGTCCTTGGCTGTTGGGAACGCGTGCCAATGGCTGAATGTCATGTCTGGGATCCTGTGTGCTGAACCTAACCTCATATCCTTCAAGTGCAGTAAATACTGATTTATACTGCTGTAGAAGTGTGAAGAATTGGTTCACTCATCTAAGGGCTGAAAATTTTAAGAAAACATAGTAATTGCAGTCAGCCTGGAAATACCATGATAGAAACTTTCCTACAGCATTCTAGTGTTTATGAAACAAGTTTCCGGTTTGTCACTGCAAATAGCTCTAACCTCTCAACGTTTAAAACCAGCTTTATTTAAATGGAGTTTAGATCAGAGGTCTGCTATTTTACACCAAGTGCTGAGGTAACTGTAAAAGTGGTAACTTTTTTTTCCAAATACCAAAGACATTCAGGCTTGGTGGGAACCCTGAACAAAGCTTTGGGTTGATTTGACATAAACCGGGTTAACTGAAATGGTCTAAGCAGCAAGTCTTTCCTGGTCCCTCTCCTTTAGGCTGGAAGGAGTTTGGAACTGCTCATGTCGACAGATAATCAGGCAGACCTGGAGGGCTGGCAGCTTTGGTGGGGGATTGAAGAGCAGCTGTGGACAGGCTGGCGTAATCTCTTCAACAAGCATGGCTACAGCTACAAGAGAATGTATGTATGTATGTATGTAGCCTAAGGGCTGCAGTTATTTAAATATCCAAATGTGTAGATGGCAACATTGCTGTACCTCTAGTTGGCCTCTTCAGATGACTAAATAACGCCAGAAAAGTGGTGTGAAATTACTCCTGACCTCCACAGGTAAGGTGCAAGCCACACTTATTTCTGCAGACACACAGTTAGACTCCTCAAGAAGTGTTTCTGAGAGGGCAGAAGATGTCAAGTGAGGAGAAACTTCTCCTGTGGTTTGCAACGTAGTACTTTGCATTCTTCATCAAGAGGTCATGGGGAACCAAAAGCTTAGCCAGAAAGTGATGCTGCAGCCATGAGCTGCTCTCACCAGGCTAAGGGAGAGTCAAGAGGGAGCCCGCTTCTCTCTGGTTTTTTTTGCCAGAGGAAAATACTCAATAATTTGAGGAAATCTCAGAATAATAATTCTTCCTCAAAGCAGCAGCCTACAGCCTCCTCTGCCCAGCTGGGCATACCCTTTCTCTTAAACCTCTGCTGAAACTGGCTCTACAACAGGCCTTAAATCTCAACTCTTCCCTAACTAATTCGTGAATGAGTTGTTCCATAGTAGGAATATCCTGGTGCTTTCTACAGATTCCTGGGGCTTCGCGTGCCCTTCCCTTCTTGGCTTCCCCAGAAGCCCTGTCACCATGAATTGGCTCTTCCTGCTGCCCCCTCCTCAGGGTAAAGGTTAGTGAAAGTGGCTTCATGCCTCTGTGTGAAGATCTTTGCAGAGCTTGGAGGGAAGTACGCATCCTCCTTAGGCAAATATGAGTCCCAAGTCTGCAGAATCAGCAATGCCGTGCCATGGGAAAGATATAAAAGTGCCCTCTTACAGCACCTTACATTCCTCCTTTTCCTGCCTTCACTCCCCTCCAGACTGTGAAGCAGTTTGTTGCACAGCTGAAGGGGGCAGATAACATGAGGTGTGTGACAAGAGCTGCCTCTTGGTGCCTGTGAATGTTTGGATGTTAGAAACTAGCAGCCACTGTCTGG
This sequence comes from Todiramphus saurophagus, assembly GCA_024582635.1. Taxonomy (NCBI): domain Eukaryota; kingdom Metazoa; phylum Chordata; class Aves; order Coraciiformes; family Alcedinidae; genus Todiramphus; species Todiramphus saurophagus. The sequence continues at coordinate 12,316 of JANIMW010026304.1, read as the reverse complement.
TGGTGCCATCCTTCTTTACATTTCTCTGCATTGACCTCAGTTGGATTCTTCTGTTTTGGTCAGTGCTGAGTATTTCCCCACTAGGAACTCCTGGCAGTCTAAGCAGCAGCAGCAGCAGCAGGAAGAGAGATTGACAGTCTGTTAACACAGGATGCAAAGCAAAGAATTAGAACTACATCCTCAACAGCGGTAACAGTGATGTAAGAAAAAATACTTATTTTAGCCTTCCCATCCTGCAGTGGGCTCCAGATTGACCTTGTAAAGAGTGTGTCTCTACAAACACTCCTTTGTCTGACAACAGCAAGACACAAGAACTCAAATGCACTTGCCATCAGCTCTCAGGCAAGGTATTTATTTCTTTTGTTCTATTTTCCCAACTCTGAAAGGAGTGAACTTGCCAAGAAGATACAGACCCAGCTGCCTGCAGTGGAACAGGGCTGCAATGTAGGTATGAATGGCCTGAAGCAACCTGCATGACTTCAGCTTGCATTTCTATCCAGGAAGGTGGGGTAAAGTGTCCTTTCATGTTACTGTGATGAGATCAGTAGGGATGCAAGGTGTTTGTTAACATCTGCCTTAAAAAAACCCGACATTTTTCCTCTATAAGGCAACAATAGCAAAACACCCTGGGTCTAATGTTTCTCATTAGTATGAAAATTAGCTTAAAATGTACATTTAATTTTTCTCTGCTGGCGAGTGGAACAACAGGGTGACAGTCTAACTGGCAGGATGATGCCAAAATGCCATGCAAAACACATCTTCCTTGGAAGTGAGTTCGGGCTTTTATGCATGCAGTTTTTCAGTGCTTTCCTATGGGAAACAGACTGACCCCATTTCAGGGAGAATGGGCCAGTGAGGTTGTGAAAGCACCTTTCCAGCAAAGAGGCTAGTGCCCATGGAAGCTGGGAGCCGGGTGCAGAATCCGGCTGGGAAAGGAGCCTTTGGATTAGACCTCAGCCATCCTCTGCCTAAAGGAGCTTGGAAGAAGATCTGGCCCTTCCATACTGTGTGTAAATTCAGTTACTGGCAGCTTCTTTGGGATCTGCAGGGATTTCTTGGTACCGGTGAAGGAAGTAATTACATGGTATTGCGTATTTTCAAATCAATAACCAATTTGCACTCACGATTTGTAATGCATATTGCGTTGTTTACAGCTTATCACTCAAAAGAGAACAAGTTCCTGAGGGATGGAAGTAGAGGGGGAAGGAAAGAGGAGAGCAATGTAAATAACAAAGTGTCTTCTTATTCCCAGTATTTAGAAGGCTAATCCTGAGCTACTTGGGATAGTGATCCCATGAAGCCAGGGGGAGTTTTGCTTCATCGAAGAAAACAGAGTCCGGATCTTTGATTTTGTGTAAATGAATATATGGGGAAACTTCCAGAATCAGCAGTAGTGGGCATTGTGGAGCTCAGCAATTTTCTCTGTTAGGAAGATAACAGCTAAATAATCTAATTATAGCTACAGTTCAGCATACAAGGGAAATCCCCACCATTACTCTTTAGTAGCTGCTGCTGCTGCTACAAAGTTTCAGGGTCTGAACCATGACCTACTTGTTAATTCATGTTTACTACAAGCCTGTCAAACTACAAACTTTTCTGTTGGTGAAAAAACTCTGTCCTTGCTGACCCATGCTTTCTCTGTCCTGTATTGAGAAAAGTCTGCATTAGGAGTGGAGTGAAGCTAGCCATTTCTGGGAGCGCACTGGTGGGCTCAGGCAGGTGAAGACTGCGGAAATACTGATGATTTTGTTCATCCACTTGACATACAGAAAGTCTTGAGAGCTTCCCAGGGCACACAAACCTCTAGGCCATGTGTACGGCAATCCACCCAATGCCTCTACTGAGCTTTTCTTGCCTTCTTCACTTCTCTTCCTTGGGTGCATCACTTCGTTGGTAATGCCTGAAAGTTTCCAAAGTGGAGCGAGCCACCTTACAAAGATGCCCTTCTTCTTATGCGAGAGAGCAAGTAGAAGCTAGGATGTGGGTCATGAGGGCAGCCAAGACATTGTTAATCCTGGGAGAGGCTGTAGCTCCAGCTGGATGTGTAGCTGCTGGAACTGGGACTGAGGAGATGCAGCCCAGCCCAGCTTCCTCACATCTGGCCTGCACCAGGTCTTTCGCTGCTCTGCAGGATCTGCCACACACTGCCTTCAGCACCTGTGCTGGGGGTGGCCAACTGTTGAAAAAGAGCCTTAGTTTCAGATAGTTTGCAAATAGAGCCTCTTCAGCTGACTTCAGCGAGGTGCTGCTCATGCCTGAGAGGTGAATTCTCTTCTTTCTGTTGCTGCTTCTGTTTGGTGTCTACCACAATGCTGGATTTAAAGCACCACAGGACTGGAATATGGCATTCACATGCAATGTGTGTATATGGAGCATGGTACATACAGTAAACAATCACAGCAGATTCTGCTGCTGTCCTGCAATCACATGAGAGTATAGCTAGAGAAAACAAATGCCTTTTGTTGTTGTTGTTGTATGTATAAACCCTTACTGAGGACTTTAAATGAAGTGAATTGATTTCTTCCTCTGTCTGCAAAGTTTGCATGGAGAGGATTACAGAACTGGGAAAGAAAATACGTGCCAGAGACTCAAAAATCTCCTAAATCAAGATTGTTCATGAATACAATTCAGTTTCCTAAATCTTAGATTTTCTAAATCTTAGATCCAGGGTAAATCTTGCCTTGGATGCAAGCATCTTTACTTGCCCTGCAAACACAGCTATTGCCTGTCCAGTTTTCTCCATAAATGCCTTTTCACCAGCCAAAACACCCAGGTGAAGTCTGAGGACTTTGGACGAAGATCTCCAATGTCTCTGAGCTTTGCTGGAGCTGCTGTTTACTGCACATACGCTTGTCATTTGTGCAGTGTATATTCGGTAAGTTCAGTGTGTCAGACACCACCTGGGGGTTCTCTCACAGTGTGTGCACACGTATCTCTGCACAAGTGTCCAGAAGTTCCCTAAGTGCTTGCCTTAGTCTGAGCTGCTTAATGGCTAACTCCTGCCTGGGCTCCAGCAGATCCAAAACTGAAGCAGAGTGGCGTGGATATCTCACAAAATACAGTACATCTCATTTTCCAATCCGTCACCAATGCGGAGCCTCCATCAATAGTTTGGTGATTAACACACTAGACACCAAACTGGTTCAGATTTGTCCAAAGTCCAGAGAAACATTAAGTTTCAGGAGGGCATCTCTTGTTAGAGCTATGCTACTGTGCACCAGAGGATGCCAGATTCCCGTAGACAGAAAAAGAGCAAGTAGAGCTGATTTCCATAGCCTAATCCTTGGGGTAGTTGCTGGAGAGGGAAAGCCCTTGAACTGGCCTCTGCTCCTGTGTATTACTTCTACTCTATTCCTTATGTACTTTCCAGTACATCTTCAGTGGATAAAAATTAACAATAATCCTGTCTGAGACAAAGGGCATAGGATTCACCAGTCATTACCCCAGAGCACTATTTCAGTGCTTAGTTCTTTGATGGCTAAATTAATGTTTTGTGTCAACGCAGCTGTTTCGGAGAGAAGATGCATGTCCAGAAAAGCCTACAGTAGCCGGTAACCACATGAGTTCTGGAGGTGCAAAACGTTTAACCCTGCCATGAAGACAATCTAGGCATCATATCTGGGAGGTGCTCCTCCCACTCACGTTAGTGCCTACTGTGCTTCTCATTAGAAAAGGCTGTGGTGGCAGGTGCTGTACTGAGTGGACATCCTGAGCTTTCGTAGGGGTGTCACATCCCTGCTGAGCAGAAGCAGCAGATCAGCCTCCCAGCCTGGGCACTGGAGCTCGGCTGGACTTCAGACAGGCACCTGGGGTTGCTTAGCCACCTGTGAGGGCCTGGGATCTCCGTGTCCTGGCCAGAGACAGAAATGTAGATGACTGAGGAGCTTGGCTGGTAGATAGCTGGGTAGGAGAAAGGAGGGATTCAGTGGTTTAGGATTCCAGTGACTAAATTCTGTAAGCATTATGGCCTACCCTGTCTTTTCTGGTATAAGGATTCTACCTTATCTTTTCGCTATAGCACAGGCTATATGGAATATTTCCTGTACAAATTATTCTATGTCTTTTCAAAGTACTCCTCCTTCTAATTATTGTTGCTAGGTGATCATGCTGTTTATATTTATCAAATGCTTTGTCTATGCATATAGACAGATATGCATGTACAAGGGTGCACACACTCATGCATATATAGAGATTTGCATGTACATTAGTGCAAACACACACACATGTACACATATATATGCGTGTACACATAGGCAGGAATAGCTGGGAGTTACCGGTTTAGGTTGTATCTTTTGTTACTCATCCGTGGCTGGGCAACACAGACAATGCTGGGGATCTCCTCAGCTGGAGACTCAGCTTTCTGACAACAGAAATCCCCTGCATGGTGCCAAACACAAACGTCCCTGGAAAGTGCCCTGCGTTTTTCACCCCAGCAATCGATACTCTGCGGCCTGCTCCCATGGAGCAAAACTATTAGGGGTTTTGTACTTCAGTTGCATTTGTATCTCCATTGGATTTAAAGTTTGCATGACCATGTGTAATGTCCAAGCAAACACAAAAGCTAATGGTATAAGCCCCACCTGGCCAGATTCAATATTTAATGCCTTTGTGAATAATGGCATTATTGTGTCAAGCAGAGTTTACAATGGAAACTCAGAGCAGATACAGGTGGTTTGAAATCAAACAAAGAAAAGTCCGTTTACTCAGTGAGCTTACTAAAACATGGTTGTGGTTCAGTATCAGCTGATCATCAGTTCTTTTAGATAAGCAGCCATCTGTCACTCACCATGTGCTTCTGGTAAATAAGGAGTCCTCTGTGGGCAGCCCATGTGCCTCGGGATTCTCCGTGGATATCTGCTCTGCTCTTGTCTTGAGGTATGCCTGGTAGGTAGGCTGCAGTCTTGCCCCTGCTTTACAGGCTTTACAGGACAAGACCCTGCAGGATGTGCTGTGTGAAGAGCCAGGAGGATGGGAACTCCCTAACCAAGTTGCATCGGTAGTGGAAAGTAAATGATTTGGTTCAGTTGATGCAGGACTCCTTGCCCTCGTCTCACTGGTGTAGGAGCACATGCACTCCAGCACAGCAAGAGCAAAGCGTGGTTTATCTGGTAAGTATATAACGGCTCTAAATATCAGAACAAGAGCTCCCTCTTCAAACCGTGATGTGATGTTGCAACATCACACAGGTGTAATGGCTCAGGAGCTCCAAACAAGTCTGCACTGCTGTGCCACTGATGAGCTGTTCCAAGCGCTCCAGGCATGGTGGGGGAAGACCTTTAGCTAGATGCAGCAGTGTCTGTGGGAGTACCTTGACTTGAAGAGAAAATGACAGCAGTATGAGCAGCAGTTGACGTTGCTGCAGTATCCCTGATATGGAATGGGGCTCTGCTCTGCAAGGTGAGCGTCAGGGCAGCGTGCTGCCCAGCTCTTCAGTGCCTTTTTCTCCAGCTCTGCCCCTTCTCTGCAGGTTCTAGCTCTCTACACGGCTACTCTGTGTCAGTGCTAGGGGGGCTAAGCCCGGAGGCAGGCCATACTTCCCTTGCTATCCCCATGCTTCCCAATAGTCTTCTCTTCCTCTCTCCTTATCAAGGTGCCGAAGTGGGGCAGAGCTGTGGGGCCCAAGTGCTGGGAGCTGGGGTGGAGGATGTTTTGGGTCTGGCAAAGTTTTCCTGAGAGATGGTTTGAGAGTCCTGCTTACACATCAAGGTGTAGCTTCCACCATGAAATGAAGTCTCCCAGAGACAGATTTGGCCTCACAGAGAGGAGACTAAGTTGGGAGCAAAGGTTTAACTGAGGGAGAGGGAGAGACTGACCACCTCTTTTGGAACGTCCCCAGATTCCGTTGATGTTTCCTCCAGAAATCCTGACAGTATTCCTGTCCTTAGGGGTTACAATGCCTTAGGAGTCTTCCTGCCCCGTTGAATGCTATGGACTACTTTCCACTGCTCAGCTTTACCAGGCAGTAAGGTATTCATTCCATGTTGAAAGATGCATTTCTGATTTCGCCGGTTAAATAATCCAGCGTTGAGCAGAAGGCCTCTGTGATAGCTGATAATATACTCAGGATTGCTTAACTAGATCTTGTTTTCAGAGGATGTATTACAGTCAGCCTTTTTACAGATTTATTATGGGGCATTTTAGGAACACAAGAGGAAGGTGTAGCCCAACCTCTGAGCTGTCTGAAGGCAGCCCCAGCACCTGCAGCCCCTGAGACCTGCCTGCAGCGAGCTGCTCTTGGATGGCAAGCATGGAGCTGTGCAAAGCCATGCTGCCGGTATGCAGCGGTATGGCTTAGGAGATCATGAGCAAAGGGTCTTAAGGCAGCCAGTGTGTTGGACCTGCTTAGGACTGGTGAATTAGGAAATCATGGTTGACTTTCTGGTGGGAGATCACAGCTCAAGCAAAACGTCTTCCACCTGGGCTGCCTGCTAGGAGCTGTTCCAGGCAAACACAAGATCTTTCCTGTTGCCAAACACCTTTGCTATGGCACTTGCCTTATACCTCCTGTTTTGTGGTCCCGTCAGTCCACTGGGGATCCTTTAGAAGTATCAAACAATAAATGCAAACCCAGAAGAACCTTTTGGCAAGGCACAAGTTCTCCGACAAGCTGTCTCTGTTCAGGAGGGTTGGCTTTATGCTGGTGAGTGCTTCAGCCTGCACACAGCACTGTACTTTGCCCCTCTACCACCTACTTGGTGTAGAACAGAAGCCTAAAACGTGAGTGAGATGCAGGGAGATAAGAGAGACACCATAGATCCCTGTACAAACCGGTTGATACACACTGGGAATTTCCACCGGTAGAGTCACTGAGGTTCTATTGCTCGCGTGGTTGTACAAGAGGTTCCTCTCTGCTTGTCTGCATTTGAAACTTGCCCTAATGCAGCTGCAGTGGATGGGGAGAGACAAATCTCTTTTGCAGGCAAGAGGAAGAAGGGCCTAGCTGTGAGAGCATTAGATACGGAGAGTCGCTGAGCGACCTTTGACAAGTCACTTAGACATCTGAGTTTCTGTTCCCGATGAGTTGATGGGTAAACAGGACAGCCCTGCCTCACAGGAGTGTTGTTAGGATAAATTTGGCAGAAACGTGCGGGTAGCACAGCGTGCCATACAAAGGCCTGAAATCCAGTTGCCACACAAGCCCTGAGTGCATCACGGTGCTCAGCTCTCCTACAGCAATTTCCTGTGTGAATTCCAGATGACCTACCAGCTATCACTTGCTTTAGCCTTCAAAATATTTCTCGTAGTTATTATGTCCCTTGTGTAGTGACAATAATAGCAGGACAGTGACTTTCCAAAGGAAGCAGGAGTGGATTCAGTTTTTCTGACTCTGTGTGCTGTCCCTTAAACACAGGAATTGCCTTTCTTAAGCTTTGTACTCTTTGGTGTTTTGTTTATTTTTGGTTGGTTGGGTTTTGTTGGGGTTTTTTTTGGTTTTTTTTTTTTGCTTATGCCTTTTGAGGAGAGGGGAAACAGCCCAGGTAGAAGGGTTAAGCTCAAAGATTTTGTAAAGGACAGTAGAGCCTCAGGCTCAAATCTCAGGTCGTCCCTAACCCCAGAGCTTCCACACATGAGCTCCCCCACCAAGTGTGACGCAGTGCCTTCATCCCCGGCTGGCAGGTTCAGAGAGGCTGAGATGTTACTCTCATTTGCTTCTATCCCACATATATAGGAGATGAAGTCTTAATAACCAAAATCCTTATAGCCCCACACTGTCTTCCTTCAGTTTTCTGCAGGCATATTCCCCTCCCAAATGCCTTGTAAAAAAGAACAGAATGTCTTAGTGCACTGTATTGTGAAGAACAGTGGACCAAACCCATAGAATCTAATTGACTGGTATAGGAGAAAGAAAATTTCTGTATCTGCAAGCCTTGAAAGGCTGTTAGATGGAACGTGGTCCTGGGAGAGTCCGTGCACTGCCACAGAAACACAGAGTCTGAAGACTGATGAGGGTGGAAGATGCCTCTGGAGATCATGTGGCCCAGCTATCCTGCTCAGAGCAAGGTCAGCTACAGCAGGTTGTCCAGGGCTGCATCTGGTTGAGTTTTGAATATCTCAAAAGGATAAAGATTTTTTTTACTTTTTCAAGTTTCAACTTTCATGGTTAAGAAAAACTAAATCAGATTACTACTTTTGCAGCGATTCCCTATCTTAATTTAAATTCGAAACTGTATGATAGTGGGCAAAATAGTTTTGCTATCTGACAGCTGTTAGAAGACTACTGAGCGAATGTTGTTTGGCTTAACTTGGTCTCCAGTGCATAACTGCCTGGTTAGGTTGACAATCCGTGGACTGGATGGGCAGGGAAAATAAATGCTAACTGTGTCCTAGACTCAAAGGGCCTCAGAGAGGATGGCAGTGGGATGGTGAGGTGAGATGCATTGAATTTTCCCTGGGTACCCACCCTGGAAAGGTGGAACAGACCCTAATGATGCTCCTCACTGGTAGCTCTTTCCAGGGTTGCATTTACGCAACACGTCACAAGGAGAAGAAAAACAAATGCTTTTTATATCTACTCACCCATCTGCACTTCCTCCTTCTGAAGCAGTACTGCAAACAAGATTATCAGAAGCATCATGTTGGCAGTATTTTTAGTAAACAGCAAGAGACTCATGTGAACTTGTTCCTCCTTCTCCTTGCCCTTGTCCCCAGTACATACAACAGATTAGAGAGTTTTCTGAGCAGAACCTCTTGAAGTTCCCCTATTTCTGCCTTCCAGACAAAACAGCTTGACTATAACACTGGAGCTGACTGAAGAGACAACTGCTCTTTAAGTCAGGGGAATAACTTCCCTCTCATGTGCTAAGTGCTTCGCCAGGTTAGGATTCCTGGAGTTCCACGGTTTGCCTCGCTGTTGGCTTATGAGTGGCTCAATACACAATAGCTGGCAAAGGAAGATGAGGAAATTCACAGGGGAATACAGGAAGAAAATAGAACGTGTTTATTAATAAGAAATCTTCCAAAGGTTTCCAAATTATCCAAAAATAGGCACATGCATTCCTAAGGACAGTGCGAATGCGAGTGGCAAGATGCTCCTGATACTTTTTGGGGAGAAATGGAGAGGGAAGTAAAAGATCAATTGGAAAACATTTTCATTCAGTTCTCTGGCTTGGCTTGAGCAAGGAAATAACTATTGACTTTTATCCCTCACCATCTCAAGGACATTGCTGCTGCCATCTGTGTTCAAAGACTGGTTTGCACTTTGCTGTCAGCTGAGGTCTTCCCCTGATTTTAATGCAAGTCAGGCTAGTGTTGAAATAAAGTATGATTTCCTCTCCCTTTTGGTCATAGTTTTCAAGATATTTCTTCCTGCGTTTCACCAGAGAGGTTTTCTGGAGCGAAATCTGTCTGTCTGATTTTGTGGAGATGGTAGGTGTTCGTAAGTAACAAACTTAGTCTGGGCTAAGTTAATTATTGCTGTTGGCTCTGTTTTTCATGTTCTCTAGTTTAATTGTTTTGAGTAAAGCAAAACAAAACCAAAAAGTAATTACTGAGTATTTCTCCACATTTCACAAACTTCCTTTTTGAGTCATTGTTTGTGTGCCCTCCCTGGGAACTTGGTTCTGATCTCCTGCTTTCTTGTTGACATGGTCTGGACTATTTTGAAATCTTCAGGATAACTGAACCAAGGTACATTTCTAGCCTTACATTTGGTATCATAATGACTTCCAAAACCTGCTATTGCTGACTCCCTCGGGTAAATTCTGAAATTAATGTTCAATTACCTTTAACTGTGAATTCCAGAAATTACTATGGATTTTTTTGGGAAGGGACTATTTAACATTCTTTTGAGTTATTCTTTTTATACGCTAATTAATTTAAAAAGAAATGTATGGGCCTGAGTTGTTGAGGGATTGCTGTTCTTTATGACTTTAATCTCCAGAATTCTGAAAAGCGCTATGTGCTGTGGCCCTGTGCTTCATTTATTCTTCTAATGGCCATCCTCAAATCAAGGGGTTTTGCAAAGGGATCTTCAAAGCGCAGTTATGAGTTTATGGAATCATGGAATCATTTGGGTTGGAAAAGACCCTTAAAATCAGTGAGTCCAACCGTAATCCTAACACTGCCAAGTCCACCACTAAACCATGTCCCCGAGCGACACATCTACACATCTTTTAAATACCTCCAGGGATGGTGACTCCACCACTTCCATGGGCAGCCTGTTCCAATGCTTAACAACCCCTTTGGTGAAGACATTTTTCCTAATACCCAATCTAAATCTCCCCTGGCACAGCTTGAGGCCATTTCCTCTTGTCCTATCGCTTGTTATACGGGAGAACAGACCAACCGCCACCTCACTACAACCTCCTTTCAAGGCCTTGTAGAGAGCAGTAAGCTCTCCCCTGAGCCTCCTTTTCTCCAGGCTAAACAACCCCAGTTCCCTCAGCTGCTCCTCACAGGACTTGTTCATGTTATGAGGCTCTCTCTTTTCATGAGGCAAGTGCTCCCTCCTTGGCCCAAGAAAGAATTAAAGACAGTGGAAAAATCTCAGCTGTCCTTCCCATTCAGGGGCTCTACAGGTTTCTTGTGAGCAGGGTGTATAGCAATAAACACAGGTATACTTGAAAATCATTGGTCAAACATTGCTGAGTGAGATAGATGCAGCTCTGGGAAGGGCCCACAGAAGACAGGAGGTATCCCAGTGAAGAGGAGATCCTTTTGGAATGATGTCCCCGTGGAAAGCTGGCAAGGACAGCAATGAGCAGTTCCTGTCTGCAACAGATGCTGTGGCGTAACGAAGCCCCACCAGCACAGTGCTCTGAAAGAACAGGTACACCAGACGTGTCTTTTTTCTCACAGTGCTGGGCCATTTGTTCTCTTCACTACATACTCCTCTCGGTGCCCCGTTTCTTTCTGTTTCTTTCCTGGGTCTGTTTCAATCATTCCAACAGCAATTATCTCCCATATTTTCTTCATGTGCAGTATGTGCCATGTGTTGGGCACTGCTCTGCCTCATTCTGTCTTCTGAGCAGGGTCTTCAGTGGCCACCCTGGGCAACCGGTGAGCCTTTCTGAAGGGCTTCACCTCTCCCTAAGGGCTTCTGACACAGCAGTTCACAGTCATGTCCTGATGCATGGCTACATTTCTGGGCCATAAAGTGTTTCTTAGTTTCTTTAATTAGTTTTCAGTCATTTGAACACATTTAGCACTCTATTACATGACTGCCTTCAAAGGATATTGTCAGCATCAGGCTAGCAATCAACCACAAGACCACTGCTCATGACTTCTGGATCTTCACAAAACTCGATGAGCCTCAAGTATTGCAAGTCACATTATGATACATTTTTTCTTACCGATTTCTCATCCTATATGAAATTTCTTATAGTCAACGCACAGCTGAGCTTCTGCAAGGAAGGCAATCTAAGAATTTTCATCAACAGCTGGATTTTATCACCTTACTGTTAAGCCCTCTCCTTCAAACTGACAATAAATGCGTGGTGAAGCACAGATTCTAGTAATACAGGTAGACAAAAATTAGACTAGCTTATTTTGCTCCTCATTTTGTATGTATGTATCATAGGTTGATAGAGGATTTTAGATGACACAGCCCATGGCAAGCGGGCATACAGTGATTCATATTCTTGTCACATATTCTTTGGTATTAATCTATGAGGCTTTAAGAAACAAGAGTGATAATTGCTTCTAGTGAAGTCAATGCGAGTTCGCGTTTTGCAGCTGCATTTTTTTATCCTGCAGTTTAGCAATAAACTGATTTTCCAAGCTTACATTTTTTCCCCCAAGTCACGTTAATGACTTCATGACTAGGGGTGGAGGGAATGGTGAGGATGCTTTAATTTCATACAGATTGGTGTTCTGTTTGGCTTTTATCAGACTCACTTTGAAATGGTACAGCTGTAATACCTTACAATATCTGGGTTTTCTTTCAGTGATCATGTTGTACCTTCACATAAAAAGGGATCTTGTACCAAGTAGTTCATGTTTATGTGTACTGTAAAATTAACTGAGCAGTCACTTTGCGTATAAATAAAGCAAGTGCCTGTGAAACAAATTAAAAGCAAATCCCAAATACTTCAGCTCCTATCTTAGTATTTTTTTTTTTTGGCATTCCTAATCATTGAAGTCTTTTGAAACATTTTAGATTTGCCGTAACTGTGGTTAAAAAAAAGAAAAAAAACAAAGAAAAAGAAAAAATATTAGTATGTAATAAGAACCATTTAAGTAAACAGGTGAGACAAACAGGCAGAGTAATGGGACAAAGATTAAAATCATAGAATCATAGTATCATAGAATGGTAGGGGTTGGAAGGGATCTCTGGAGATCATCGAGTCCAACCCCCCTGCCAACGCAGGAACACCCA
>JANIMW010026303.1:0-16345 GCA_024582635.1 Todiramphus saurophagus | reverse complement strand
CCCGGCTGGACCCTGCGCTGCTGGGCCCCTGCTCTGGGTGACCCTGCTGGATGGAGCAGGGGGGTGGCACCAGATGGACCTAGAGGTCCCTTCCCACCCCACCATGCTGGGATTCTATGCCACAGTCAATGTTTTCCAACCACAAGAGCATCCCTGGAGCAGGACTGTGTTGCCAGCTGGGCTTTCTCAGACTGTGTCTGGAGGGGGGACCAGACAGGAGCCACAGGCGAGGGCAGGACCAGGCTGTGCTGTGCAGATGTGCTGGCACCTGTAGATAACTTTCTTGGGACCGGGGATGGGCATTCCCCATGGCTGCTTCTGTCCCCACAGAAGCAGGGATGGCTGCTGGCTGTCCCTGGCCCACCTGGCCTTCTGCAGCCACCTCTTGTCTTACCCAGCAGCTCTGCAGGGGAAGGTGAGACAGTTTTTAAGAGATGAATCCCCAGAAGGACCCAGGGCAGGCTGGGCAGGCAGCTCTAACACGCGCCGGTCTCTCCTTCCCAGGACAATCACAAGCTGTACAAGCAGAAACTCGAGGAGCTAACCAAGCTCCAGGACGGGATCTCCAGCTCCATCTCACGGCAGAAGAAGCGGCTGAAGGAGCTGTCGTTGTCCCTCAAAAAGTAAGTGGGTGTCCTGTGACAGCTCGGGACAGGATGGGAGAGCAGCGAGGACGGGGCTGTTGAGCTCACCCACGGCTTGGTCTCCAACACAAATCTTCCTGTGGCCGCACTGACAGCAAAGAGCTGTGGAGGTCCAGACTCACCCAGGCAGATCCTCCTCGGCTTCCCTTTCCCCTGCCCCAATTTATGCCTTATTTGCAGTTCAGACCTTGCCAGGGCTTTTCAGGGGACTTGAACCATCCCCCTCCCTCCAGGGTGAGAAGACCCGTCTGACCTCACCTCGCTTCCTTTTCTCAAGCAACATCCCAGCCTGGCAGAGGAGCTCTCCCTGCAGATGGAGTTGTGGACTGGCCTCCAGTCCAACTTCCCTGTCCTTGGGGTGTCCTTGTCCGAGACAGTCATGTGGCAGTGCCAGTATGTGCCAGTTGTGTGAGAGTGGCTGTCCTGCTGGGTTTCCTCCCCAGATGCAAAGCCCAGGTGAGCCCCGAACAGGAGAAGTCCATCCAGGAGACCCAGAACCTCATCAAAGAGAGGCAGAGTGTTTTCTTTGAGATGGAGGCCTACCTGCCAAAGAAGAACGGGTAAGAGGCACCTCATCTCTGGGTGAAACCCCAGATCCTCCCTCCAGGTCGCTGCCACCTTGTCACCCTGCCCCCCTACGGGATGCCTGGGCAGGAGCCAGGCTGAGCCTCTGCAGCGCTGCCCGTGTCCCCAAGCTCCTCCTGCCAGTGGCCTTCACCCACCCTTGGCCAGTGGCCGTGCACGGCGGGGAGCCCCGGAGAACCCCCGGTGCCCGTGGGAGGTGGGCTGTGTGCTCGGCCACCCACCCCCTGCCCGTGGGAGGAGGTGGCAGAGGGTTTGTGTCGGTCACACCGCCTGGCAGCTCCAAGCAGGCGACAGCTGGGGGTCGCTCCTGGCCCCGCGGCGGTGGCACAGGCGGGGACGGCTCTGTGCCAGCCCCTGGGCGTGGAGCCCATCCTGACGCCTCTGCTCTCTCCCCAGGTTGTACCTGAGCCTGGTGCTGGGGAATGTGAACGTCACGCTGCTCAGCAAGCAGGCCAAGTACGGACCTCTGGCCGCCACAGCCCTGTGCCGCCCCGGCCTCGGCATCCCTGCGTCGCCAGGAAACCAGCCGCTCCGGCGCTGAGCGTGCGGACACGGGGCTGGCTTGACCTGCCCGCTGCAGGTTTCCCTTCCCGGGCTGGCCCTGCTTCCTCTCCCAGAATCAGCCGAGTCCTCAGCTCCTCCTTTAGGCTTCTGCCACTGGGCTGGGAGGGACCCTGAGCTCTGACAAGCTCAACAGGATCCTCCACCAAAGCCATGCCTGAGTCCCCCCCGTGTTAGGGATGTCCAGGAGAGATGGGCTGGTGTGGCCACTGGCGAGCATCCCCCTCTTGCCATGGGAAACACCAACAGCTGGTTTTGGCCCATAAGAGCCCCCCACGCCGGGACACAAGTGCAAGAGGTGCCCAGTGAGGAGCTCATGTCCCCGTTCTGGTTCCCCAGGCCTCCCCTTGAAGAGCTGAGCAGACTTCAACCCGCCCAGGCTGGTGGAGTTTGGGGGTCTTGAGGGCATCTCACCAGGGTGGAAGCAGCTGATGTGCTCTCCTCTCAGGGATGAGGCTTTTCCTGAGGATGTTCAGAGGTTCCCAATGGGATGTCTCTTTTGTCCAGACAGATGGGAAGGGAGGACACGGACTTCCAGCAGCTGCCTCGCTCCAAGCCTGTCCTTGTGCTTCCCTGCAGGTTTGCATATAAAGATGAGTATGAGAAGTTCAAGCTCTACCTCACCATCATCTTGCTCGTCGTCTCCTCCTCCTGTCGGTTCCTCTTCAACTCCAGGTGAGTCTGGCTTGGATGCTGGGCAGAGATCTCCTCCCAGGGCTGCTGTGTCCTCCTGTCCCATCCTGAAAGGTCCAGAGCTGAGCAGGAGATCCTGACATAGGATCTGGCCACTGCCCAGGCGGTGGGATAGCTTTTGTGTCTTTTGTGGTCTCACTGTGGCCTCAGTGGAGAAGGTGGTCTCCCTGCCCGCAGGGTGGGTGGGCATCCTCCAGCAGTGCCACCTTTACACCCATCTTTGCTCCCCACCAGGGTGACAGATGCGGTCTTTAACTTCCTCCTGGTGTGGTACTACTGCACCCTCACCATCCGGGAGAGCATCTTGATCAACAACGGATCCAAGTGAGTCCCTTGGGCTCGGGGAGGGGGGCACGCAGCGAGTTGGTCCTTGTCTGCCAGGCCAGGGAGCGGGGACCCATCGTGTAGCCCCACAGTTCCTACGGGAGCAGCTCCCCCCTACTCGGGGTGTGCAGCAAACCCTGGCAATGAGCTGTGGGAGCGGGGCAGGGGGAACACCCCGCGCAGAGGTGGTGGGGCAGGTGGAGCAGTGGTTGGAAAGGCCCCAGCTGCCAGGACCGGAGGTGCTGGGTCCCGCTCCGTCCCCTGCACCTCGCCTTGCCCTGGGAGCTGGAGGGCGGCTGGCCCCGGGCTGGCTCCGCTCTCCTGGTGCCTGGTTGGGTCTTGGTCCATGCTCAAGACCTGATGCCCCTCCTCTGCATCTGCCTTCCAGAATCAAAGGCTGGTGGGTTTTCCATCACTATGTCTCCACCTTCCTCTCGGGTGTCTTGCTGACGTGGTAAGTCTGCATCCTCCCTCGCTTGCCTGTAGAGAGCCCAGACTTCTTGGGCTTCACGGCCCTCGCCCGGGGCAGTAGCCCTGCTCTGTGGGTGTTGTGGTCTAACGTCAACTCCACACACTCCTCTCCAGGCCCGAGCACCCTAAACACGAGTAGCCATCAGCACCTCTGTGCAGGCAGCACCCCAGGGTCCCTGGGCTGGGGAACACCGTCCCCCGCAGAGCAGCTCCTAGAGAAGGGCCACGTTCCCCTGGCCGTGGAGCGGGCAGCCCCACTGTGCCCCCCCGGCCCCGCTGTGCCCCCAGCCCCACATCCTCCAGCCAGCACCCTCTCTCCACAGGCCAGACGGGCTCATGTACCAGATGTTCAGGAACCAGTTCCTCTCCTTCTCCATGTACCAGAGTAAGCATCGCTGGGGCTGGGGCTGCTCACTGGGTTTGCCCTTGTCCTGCCCTCCATCCCCCCGGCACTGGGATGGTCTTTGTGTGCAGAGTCATCTCCAAGCTGATGCTGGGGCTAGGGCTGGTGCCTGGGCAGCTTCTGACCCTGTCCGTGCTCTCCCTGCAGGCTTTGTCCAGTTCCTCCAGTACTACTACCAGAGTGGGTGCTTGTACCGGCTGCGAGCGCTGGGTGAGAGGCACAACATGGACCTGACTGTGGGTAAGTGGCATCTTCCTGACTGGTTGTCAAGTCCAACTGGACCTGCCATTGCCGCAGGGCCCATGGCTGCTGGCAGCGTCTGTCCCAGTGGCAGACTGGTGCTCAGCTAACTGGGAGCTGTTCAAGGCAACAGTGACAGTTATTCCTGGTTGGAGGTTAGCCGGTCTGTGGTTTATCAGTGGCAGAAACGCTGAAAGCTACAGGTGAAGCCAGAGCCCCACGAGCAGCATCTGCTGCGAGGTGGCAGCATCCCAAAGGTTGGATGCCCCCCCCCGCCTCCTGCTCCCCTGGGGCCACCAGCCCATGGCTGGCTCCTTCAGGACATGGGGTGGAGGTGGATGTGGCTCCTGGTATCTGAGCTTCCCCCAGGGAGCTCCTTCAGACACAAAACATCCCTCCACCACCCCACATCCTTCTGGGTTGCCTCCTCTCCAGCCCCTGTGACACCGAGTGCTTGGGTTGAGGGACAGCAGCCATGGGTGAGGGCACCTCTAGCAGAGCAGCTTCCTCCAGAGGCCCACGCACGCTGAGCACTGGGCTCCTTGCCAGTACAGGTGCCCACGGTGAGGCTGCATTGATCAGACAGGACCTTCTCAGACAGGCACTGGGTGGCCACCAAACCTCTGGGTCTGTGACCTGAGGAGCTGGGCTCTGTCCAGTCCCCCAGGGAGCACGTTCTGGGGTGTCCACGCAAACCTTCATCCTTTGCAGAGGGCTTCCAGTCCTGGATGTGGAGAGGCCTCACGTTCCTGCTTCCCTTCCTCTTCTTTGGGCACGTGAGTGTGGACTGATCCCTGGGGGGACCTGTGCCACCCCAGAGCAGGTGGGGATGGAGGGTGCCCCGCTCCTGGCTGCGCTGGGACATCACACGGGTCACCTCGGGCTGCTGCAGCCACGCCAGATGGAGCCAGGGGCGGGGAAACGCTTTCAGCAAATGCTGAGCCTCTTCTTTTCCTCCACCATCACCTCTGCACCTTGGCCTCTGAGAGGGGGAGGACCTGGGAGCCACTGGTAGTTCTGCCCAGCGCTCAGCTGAGGAGCAGGGGAGGGGCTGGCACCAAGAACCCTTCCAAAGCTGCTCCCGAGTCCTGCTTTTCTTCAGTCGGCTCACTTAGGCCGATGGCTTAAGTGGTAGGCTGGTCTGAGGCTTCCTCCTGGCCCTTGGGCTCCAGAAGGTGGCAAGAAAGGGGGAGATGTCCCAGCTGGGGCCCTTTGGCCCCCAGCCTGGGTGAGGTTTTGCTGCGGGTCGGGGGGGGCACTGGCATTAGGTGGGGTCTGCAGGGGGTTTGTGCCCAGAGGAGGTGGCTGGATGAGCATCAGTGTGGGGCCAAACCTCCCAAAGCAGAAGCTCCCCTGCATCTCCTCTCTCCTGCAGTTCTGGCAGCTCTACAACGCCCTCACCCTCTTCCACATGCTCCAGCACCCGGAGTGCAAGGAGTGGCAGGTAAGAGGGCTCCTGGGTGGCTGCCCTGGGGAGGGGGATGCCCCAGGAAGGCCCCTCCTCCTGCTTTTTGCCTCCTCTTGCAGGTCCTCATGTGTGGCCTCCCCTTCTTCATCCTCTTCCTGGGGAACTTCTTCACCACCCTCCGTGTCGTCCACCAGAAGTTTCAGAACAAGAACAAAGACACGAAGCAGAATTGAAGGGGGCAGCGCGGGGGCCAGGACTTTCTCCCCCTCACCCATCCCCTCGATGCCGTCCGGACTCTGGTGTCTCAGCCCACCCCTGGGTGGGGGACAGAGCTTGGGACCTCCTCACAAATAGACGTGTTGACGTGGTCACTGTGGTGCTGGATCCATGCCCGAGTCACTCACCTGGGGCTGGCAGTGCCCTGCAACTCCTGTCCCAGCCAGGGGGCCTGGGGTGGTTTCCTCACCGCCTCACACAGCTCCTGGGATAGTCCAGGCTCTCCCTCCTCCCCGCACAGCCCTCCCCTCCGAGCCAGCGCTGCCCTGGCTGCCCCCCCAGCTCTCGGGGCAGCTGGAGGCCGGGCACAGGCACTGCCCTCCAGGGTGGGTCGGCCCCCGGCCTCCTGTTCTACCTTCTGCCCCGGCCGAGGTGGAGGAGCTGGGGCAGGGCAGGGCAGGGCTGGGAGCAGCACCAGAACCCGCACCCCGGGGGGGCTGCACATGATAAAATAAAGGGAAGGTGCCGCCTTGGGTCACAGGGTGGGCTGGGAGCATCCTCTGCTCTGCAGTTTGGGCTCAGCTGGCAGGGGAGCGAAGCCATCTCCCAGTGCTCCCAGTGTAGGGCTGGGAGCTCCCTCCCCTGGCACCCCCAGGCCTGCACAGCCCCATCCCCTGGGCTGTGCCCAAAGCTTTGGCTGCCCCACGAGCCCAGCAGGACTCCAGCGTTCCCGCTGGGGGGAAGGGAAGCCCTGTACTCCACTCCTGAAGCGCTGGGAGCCAAAGAGCACTGCTGAGCCCCCCTCCAGAGCCATGCCCCCGCTGCCACCCTGACAGGGCTCAGCCCCCCCGAGCTGGGGCCTGCTCCCCACTCTCCCTCCTCCTGTGCAGAGAGAGGGCAGGAAGGAAACTACAGAAGCAGTATTTTTATTCCAAGGGCAAATGTATTTAAATAATTTACAGTCATCGGACAGCCTGAAAGTTGTTTGTTTTGGGGTTTTTTTTCTCCCATGATTAAATCACAAAGATGTCAAAATAAAAACAGTATTTAAAAAATGAGCGTACACAGCATGAGGGAGGAGCTGGGCACGGGGGAGCTGCAGGACCCCTGGGGACTGAGAACCCCCCCACCGGGTCTCTGGGATGGAGAGAGAAGCCACCCCATCCCCGCTGGGTGCTGGAGCCCAGGCGGGCAGCGGGGAAGAGGAGGGGGGTGCCCGTGGGGCAGGTCTGTGCCCAGAGCCAGCTGCCAGCCCCCATCCCTGAACTGGGCAAGCGGGGTGGGAGGGAGGTGAGGAAAGGTCCCTGCCCCCCCCACAGTAACCCAGCGGGGGCTGCCAGCTCCTCCTGTTGTCCCCAGGGTGGGCTCCAGGCCCAGGGGCTAAGGCAGCACCTCGTACTCGGGGAAGGACCCCACTGCTCCCCCAGCACCGTCCGTCCCTCCTGCCCCCCCAGCAGCTGTCTCCCTGACCTCAAGGCAAACGCTGGTGGCATGAGGAGCAGCCTGGGGTGACAGGGGCACTGCGGCTCCTGCGCCTGAGCTACCCCCCTGCCCCTCTCAACCCCTTCTACCCCCCCAGCGCACACAGCCTGCCCCCCGGAGGCTGCTGGGGCTCAGGAGGGGTTGGGAGTGACACTGGGGTAGCCGTGGGCTGGGGATGACGCTGTCACCCGCAGCAGCAGTGGGCGAGCAGGCACTTTCCACCTCCCACAGGCCTGGGGACCTGTTCTCTCCCCGGCCCTGCCAGCCCTGCTCCTAGCTCCAGACGTCCAAGGAGTACCGGCCCTTGGTCATCAGCTTCTTTACATAGTCCACAGCCTGGGGCTGGCTCATGTTCCCCAACTCGGCCACGATCTCGTAGAAGGTGTTCTGCACGTCCCGGGCCATGTTGCGAGCGTCGCTGCGAACAAGGGGACAGTGAGCGAGGCAGGAGCGCCTCAGAGCCACTGAGCCCTGGTCACCTCTCAGCCCCTGGGCCCAGCCTCCCCCAGAACCAGGACAGCGTAAACCCCCCAGCGCTTGTAACTCGCCGGGGGTAAACTGAGTCCTGCTCGGACTCCCAAGAACAGCGGCGTTTGTTCCCACAGTCCCTTCCCTGCCACCCGACCTACCCGCACACGTAGATATGCGCGTTCCCCTCATTAACCAGCTTCCAGATGTTTTCCTTGTTCTTCTTCAGTAAGTGCTGAACATAAACCTGCCAGGAAAGAAGGTGGGAGTGAGGGGAGAGGGGCAGAGCCCCAGCCGCGGCCGGGGTGGGAAGCCAGGCCCACCATGGCTCCCCCAGACCGTGGAGGTGCTGGGTGCTCCCGTGACTGCCGGGGGCCTTCCCCAGCAGCAAAGCTCCAGGCTGGGAGCCTCCAGCCCCCAGGGCCTTTTCTCCCCCAGCCCCCACGGCCGGGGAGCAATGGTGGGCAGCGCGAGTGGGTGGCTGGGGGAGTCGAGTGCTACCTTCTCAGCCTGGTCCCTGGAGAAGGCCACGTTGAGCTGGGTGAGGACTCCCTCCTGCTGGAAGCGGGCCAGCTCCCCGCGGTACAGGTAGTCCTCACGCTCGTGGCGGCAGCCGTAGTAGAGCACCGTCTCGCCCACCTCTTTGCCTGCAGAGTCCCACAGCACCCGTCAGCAGCACCCAAAGCCACCCTCCCCACCCGCCCTCGTCCAGCGAGGCAAGAGCCACACAACTGCTTCTGGTTAGAGGGAGAAGCTCGAGACCGATTCCCAGAAGTGAAGAAGAGCCTGAGTGACCTGGCCGTGGTATGCAGAGGTCAGAGAACGGGCTCAGGTCCATCTGCCCCCATCCAACATCCTCTGTGGCCAAGAGGAGCACAAAGCAGCCTCCTGCCGAGCACCGAGCTGTTCTTCACCCTGCTCCGCCTGCTCCACTTTGCGCCAGTCAGCAAAGGGCACAGCACAAGCTGCACGGTGGAGGCACCAGCTGGCCCCGCACAGCACTGTCCCGCAGCATCTCTGCTCCCCACAGAAGCTTCTGGGCTCTCACCTTGCTGCTTCAGCCAGGCCCGCTCCTGAATGAAGCCGATGAAGGGGGCTATGCCAGTTCCCGGGCCGATCATGACGACGGGCGTGCTGGGTTTGAAGGGAAGGCGAAACTGCGACTTCCTGACGTACATGGGCACCAGGGACTTGTTCTCACTGGGCACCTTGTTCTTGAGCCAGTTGGTGGCCACCCCTTTGTTCAGGCGTCCCGTCTTGGTCTCGTACTCCACCGTCACGGCGCAGATGTGGATGGCGTTGGGGTGAACCTGCAGGGAAGCGACATCAGCGCCAGGCAGAGGGAACCCCAGCACTCCCAGCTTGTCCCTTGTGCTCAGGGATGGGGAGATGTTTAACCTCACGTTCATGTTGGGACAGCTATCCCTCCCCAGGCAGATCGACCCTCCCAGCACGCCCCGTGTGGGGCTTGGGTCTTGTGCCTGACTTGTCACAGGAGCACTGAGCTTCCCTCAGTATCGTCACCAGCCTCAGGGCTTCAGGTGCAAAGTAGGGGGTGAATTTTAACCACCTCCAAACTGCCACTTGGCTCCCATCCCTGAGAGCACGGTCTAGAGGTGGAGAGGGGCTGGGCAGCAGGGAGGGGGTGGGCGCAGGGTGCAGCTGGCTGCAGGTTGGGATCCTCTGCAGAGCCCCTCGTGTCACACAGAGGTAACCAAAGCCACCCCCCGACCGCACGTGTTGCCAGAGCACCCTGTCCCCAGCTGAGAGGGGCCGAGGGGCCAGGGCAGTGCGGAGCTGCAGTGGGGCGGCCTCTCCACGGCCTCGGGCTCACCTTGGAGGAGGAGGCGATGGAGTAGTAGCGGGCCTGCAGGCGCGGCAGGAGCTCGCAGAGGTGGTCGATGGGTGGGCGCAGCGAGGGCATGTCCTGCAGGATGGCCAAGATGTTCCTCCTGGCCTCCACCACCCAGCTGAGGTAGAGAGCCTGCGGGCAGAGAGGGCACAGGCGTGAGCGACGCCTTCTCTACGAGGCTGGCAAACGCTCCCTCGGTTCTCTGCGCCCCCTGCCCGACGGTCCCAGATCCCTTCTGGGGATCCTCTGGCACCCAGTTCAACCCAGCAGCTTGGCCGGGAAGGCCGCAGCTCCCACCTTCCCCTCGGCAGCAGACGATGCCATTTTGCGGAGCCGCTCCTGCTCGCCGGCGTCCGTGGCGTACTGGGCCAGCTCGTAGAGGACGTTGGTGCGGGGCGGGTTGGTGATGTCCAGGTAGTACGTCAGGGCGGTGCGGTAGGACGTGGGGCAGGGGAAGGGATGTTTCTTATTGGATTCCTCTGGAGAAGGGGGAAGAGAAAAAAACAAATTACAAATGAGGAAACACAGGCTGTTATGTGCCAGGAGCTGCAGGCAGTGCATGAGGGCTGGGGACAGGGCAGGAGCACGGGCTTCAGGGAGGAGAGAGCAGCCCTAGGGCTGAAGCAGCCTGTTGGCCAAAGTCCCTATCCCATGCTGAAGCAGTTCCAGCACAGGGCAGCTCTATCTCCCAGTAGCCCGTTTTGTTTCACAGACACAAAATGCCCCGTGCTCCCCAACGGGGCCCTCTGCCCCCAGACACCCACACTCAGAGGCACCCAGCAAACCCTCCCCGACCGAGCAGGGGGGATGGGGGGAGGGGGGGTCCGTTCTCCACCTGACCAAGCAGGGGGAGGGGGCTGTTCTCCACAGCTAATTTGGCTTCAGGCACTTACACATCCTTGAGATCTGGCCCCAGAAGTGTCCTTAGTCTCCTTTGGCCACGGGCAATTGTACTCAGACCCCAAGGGTAAGGGAAGTACCAGCAGTCAAGGCCGGAGCCATTCACTCCAGCAAATTAGGAGGTCCATAGGGGCAGGAATGACAACATGGGACACTGCACAGGGGGCCACAGGCTCCAGCAGGGCATTAAAGCCACTTGAGCTCTTCAAACCAGCTATCTTACACTTCTGGGCCACCACATCCAATGCCTCAGGTCAGGCTGTGCTGCTCCAGGAGTAAGATGGGCAGCAGCTGCCACCTCCCTCCTGCCAGAGGCCGGCTCTGCTGGGAACGCTGCCCAGGAGCCGCTCTTCGTATCTGCACGAGTGCTGCCTCCTGGCAGCACAGTCCCAGCCTGTGCCTCTCCAAGGACTGAAAAACAGCATCTCAGACACGAAAGCCCCTGTTGAGATTCAGGGCTGCCATGGCAGAGGGATGCTCTAGAGGGGCCGATGCTCTGTAATTAGGAGTGTGCTGTTACATAATTTGTTGTTGGATGGGCACACTAAGTGCGTTTCACAACTGACCCACTTCAGCTGTCTCTCAGCAAGCAGGCTCTGTGCCACTGCTGAACTGGCACGGCATTCAGAGCAGCCACAGGACATCTCTGTTTGCCTGGAGGTGCCCGATGGGACCTGGAGGTGATCTGTCTGAGGTGGGAAGGACAGAAGCCACAGCTGAAGAACTGCTGGTGCTCAGAGTTGATCCGTACTCACCGTCCAAATTGTTTAGGGACATGATCGTATCCAGATCCGTGCCCAGGATCTCACCGATCTGGTTCACCAGGGAAGAGTCGTTGGCTGGGTACACTGCCACGTGGTCGCCAGACTCGTACCTGGCACGAGAGCAGGAGGAGAGCAGATGAACCACTAGCACCATTTCTCATCCGCCCCATGCCTGAGGTGCTCAGCAAGTTGACAAGTAGGCTGGGGCAAGGACAACACTGAGTCTGAGCTGCTACACAGCACCTGCACAACCAGGGACCCCAAGAGCTGGCAGCCACAGCAGGGATGGTCACTGTGAAAAAGTGGTTTTAAGAACGAGATCTTTCACAAAGACCTCCAAGACACGGGCAGTTTTGCCAGAGCCTTCAAGGAGGCTGGCCTTCCAGCAAGGACAGGCCAGCTCCCTGACAGGAAAGGAGCAAAGCTGCTAAAAACCTCTGCAGTATTTTGTTATGTTGAGCCACCTGGATTCATGGCTTTCTCACAAGTGCATGCAGAGGAACTGAAGCCAGCAAAAAGGGTTTTAAGAATGGGGCTTTATTCCCCCTGCGCTGGGGAGTATTATTATATCCCTCTCCCGTAGCTCATCTGCCCCCTCATTTTCTGAAGGGCTCCTAGAGGGTCCTTCTAGCTGGGAAAGGCACGTGCAGCCAGAGCCGGAGGGACCCCGCAGAGCCACCTGGCATGGCCAGGCACAGAGCAAGAGCTGGGAGAAAGCCCAGACATGGGGAACCTGCTCTGCAGTGCAGAAGTCCAAAGGGGCGGTATCATTATGAGAACAGGGTCCCCTCCTGAAGGGCTGGGTGAGGCCAGTGCCAGCTCTTCGTTCTTTGCTCCCGCTGCAGACTGTTCCTGCCACAAGAGAGGAGCAGTCTGGCCTGGGAACCTGCCTGATTTTGGAATTGGAGATATCCAGCTCCAGGTGCATCAGGTGTCGCTCTCCACCCTCGTTCAGCTTGCGGTTCTCTGTAACCTGGGCCAGGAAGGGGTTCTTGGCATCAAATGGTCTGGAAGGAAAGACAAGGACCCTCTGGGTTACTCTCCTGCGGGCTGCCAGTGCTGCTGTACCCAGGCACGTTCTCTCTGCCCCGGGAGCTGGCTCCCGCCACCTGAGCACAGGGCTGTCCTGGCTCACATTGCAACACACACCACAAACCACATCACGATCTGCTGCTGCCCACCCTGGCACCCACAACAGATCGTCCTCCTTCTAAGCACAGCCGAGCAGTCAACAGCCTCTGTCCCATTAAGAAAACGCGACACAAAAGTGGATCAGAGGGACTGCCCCATCTCAAAGTACTTCAGGTTGGAATTAATTTCTACAGCTCACCTCCCACAGCAATGCTGCCAGCAACCATCATGCACCGGTTACCCTGGGCAAGGAAGGGCTCCGAGTGACCTCAAGCCAGAGGCTGCAAATGTACGAGCCAAATGGCACGTGTGACCACAGCCACAGCCACCTTCTCACCACTAACGATTCATTTGCTGGGGAATCCCTTAGAGTCCCAGTGGAGGTCTGAGCCCGTTTCCCTTGGGCAGAGCCCTGCCACACGGCTGCACTGCCCGCAGAGTGGGGGTCTTAGAAGCACCAAGGGCCCGTCAGGCAAAGCCTGGCCCATGCCCACCCTGCCCAGGGAGCTTGAGCACTTACGGCTTCTGGTTCTCGTAGCTCTTGAGACGGCCCATCTCCCCCGTGTAGATTTTGTTCATGTTCACATCTGTGTGCACCACCAGCTCATACTGGCGGATGCTGGAGGAGGAAGAGGGAGAGAAAAAGAGAAAAAAGTCAAGGTACATATGGAACCATCACCTGCTTTGCTGGACTTGCTGCAGCTCAAAACTAAATGCAACTTGCACCCCCCTCATCCCCCTCGAGACAGGAGGGATGAGGCTGACTGTGCAGAAAGCCCAAACCGAGAGGAAACCTCAGCTTCACTGGGAGCACTGCAACCCAGCAAACCACCCACAAAGGAACCCAACCCATCAACATCCCCGTTCAGAACAGAGATCCAGAGCTGGGTTCAAACTCGCACCAGGACAGGCTCGGTCCAAACAGCCCTACTCGCTGCTCTATTCCACATGTGCCCCCTCAAGCCTGGAAGGGCAGGAAAGGGGACAGCAGCTCAGGGCTGATGGCACAGGCACCAGCCAGAGGTGGCCAGTCTCTCTGCACCCTGAAGAACATGCTCCCATACCCACCTGGACTCTTCTCCTGTGGCTTCCACCCCAAAGTGCTCACACACTGCTGGCCAGAACTGCTCTCTCCAGGTGATGAAATCTTCTTCCAGACTAGCCAAGACAAAAGAGAGACTCAAGAACCCTGCCCAAGGGGGAGCAAAAGGGGTGTTCCCAGAGGAGCCATCTGAGACGCCTACAGACTTCCTCCTGCACCATGGGAGAAGGCATTTTCCCTGGATCCAGGTGGTTTTGGTGTGTCTAATGCCAACAGGTCACCAGGAGAGCATCTGCAGATCACTAAGTGGGTGGGAGGGAACCGTTGCTATTCCAGCCACCCCTCCCTCCACCCGGTCTGCCTAGGAAGGCTTTGTTATTGAGGCTCATCTCCACCCTGCCCGCTCCTGGCATCGGGTCACCTTCCTACAAGGCAGGTTCCACCATGGCAGTGCTTATTTCTCTGGGCTCAGAGCCTCTCACACACAGCACATCCCTCTCATTGGATCTTGCAGCCCTCAGAGGTAAAGCCACAGGTTGATGTAATTTCCCAGTTAAGCTGCTATCCCACAGGGTGCTCAGGGAAGCACAGAGAGATTAAACAAAAGTTGGAAATTTGCTTCCTTCCACCGTAAAACAAACAGTTCACAAGGAGACAGAGCTCGCCTCCTGCCCAGGGATGGGTGAGTTTACCCATACAGGCTGGCTTAGCCAAGGAGCTGCAGCAGGGCAAAGGCCACGGAGGCTGCAGAACCTCCTCCAGTAGGTAACTAGGGTCATTTAAAGCTGATGTGGCATTTCCAAGACACAGGATTCCCCAGGATACTCCAGATGTTCAGGGATTTGACTGTGAGAGAGAGCAGTCAGACACACACTCAAAGACTTGTCGGCTCCTACAACCAGCCCTACGGAGTTTATTTCTGTCTTAGCAGTAGAGCCAAATCCCTGCCAAGGTCCCTTCCACGATGCTTTAGCCAGCTCTGACAGCCCTTGAGGCCAAGCTACTCACTTGCCGTCGTCATCTCCCAGCCCAAGTTCAAAGATGCGCTGGGCTCCGAGCTCCTCCAGTCGCTTGTCCACATACTTCCCCATGGCATTGAAGTGTTCGTAAGTCTTGTTCCCCAGCCCAAAGACCTGGAAGGGAACACTGATGAGTATGGAGAAGCAGGGGTTGGAATTTCCCCATCCGGTTGGCATCCTCTGGCCAATATCACCCAGCAAAGGATGTTGGAGAGAGACAGCAAGACCTGTCCCAGCTCCCCACCAGGTATCTGTGGACCATGAGTAAGAATCTACTACTGGAGAGGGGCTGGTCAGTAGGCACCACCACCTCCCCTGAGCCAGGCCTCAGGCATGCCAAGAGGATGCACAGACATTTTAGCAGGGCCTGTTGGGACAGGACAAGGGGTGATGGTTTTAAACTAAAAGAGGGAGATTTAGGTGAGAGAGAAGGAAGAAAACTTTAACACTGAGAGCGGTGAGAGCCTGGCCCAGGCTGCCCAGAGAGGTGGTGGCTGCCCCATCCCTGGCACCATCGCAGGGGAGTTTGGCCGGGGCTCTGAGGAACCTGCTCTGGTTGCAGATGGCCCTGCTCCCTGCAGGGGGCAGGAGCAGATGGCCTTGAAAGGTCCCTTCCCACCCAAACCAGTCTGTGGTTGTAGGATACAAGAGCTGCCTGCACCATCTGCCTGAAGGACCAGCAAGAGCCTGGGCTGTTGGGAGACCACTTGCTGTCCCTTGCCTCCCACAAACTGCTTGGCAAATGTTTGCTCGCTGCTTTATACAGAGCAGCTTAACATCTCCAGCAGTGGATTTTCTTCTCATTTGCAATGATTATGCTGCCCAAGGAATTTGGCTGGGGTTTAGGTGAGGTGGCTGCATCTCAGCCAATTATTCAGCTCAGCACAGGAGGAGAGCTACACGCTTGTCCAAGTGATTTAATTTACAGGAGAATATCTGGCCCAGGGCTGCTCAATTAGCTTCTGAAAGGCGGCAGCAGCCTGTAACCCATTTACAGACCTTGGATCCAAAGCCTGCTGGGCTGTGTGTGGTGAGACATTACCAGCAAACCCTCAGGATTTAGGGAGTGCAGAGAGTACTCCGGTATCTGCATATAAAGCCCCCAGATATATGTTTGTAGGGGGAAGGAAGACAACAGGGACCGCATCCAACGCGGGCGCAGCCGTCCTGTCCCGCCTTTGCCCGAGCCCCGCGCAGGCACAGTGGAGGGCTGCTGCCTTTCCTGCCCAAGCACAACAGAAACTGGAACCGAGCCACTTACTGCAAACCGGAGACCCGACAAGTCGGCATCAGCCTCTTGCAGCCAGTCGTAGAAGTCCTGGGCATTGTCCGTGGGATCACCCTCACCGTACGTGGCCATGCAGAACACAGCTAGGGACTTGTCGATCTCGGAGAGGCGACTCAGGTCTGACTACAACCAAAGGAAAGAATAAACCCTCAAGGATCACACAACGTAATTGTTGGGCAAACCCATTCCTCCACTGCAGCTGCCTGCGGGGTGCAGCACAGCACCGTGTCACGTCAAACACCTGGTTACAAAAGGGGCTGGGAAAGGCCAAAGCCACCCCAAATGGCAGGGGAATAAAGCTAAGCACCTTCGCTGGACTGCAAGTCAACACTTCTACCCTCCAGAAAAGCGATGGGATCTTCCACACAAGGCCTTAAGGAACCAGAAGCGTTGTTCACTCTGGAGGACACCACAGTGTCAATGCCTCTGTGCAAGACTGCGGCAGGATGGGACCAATGCTACCTAACTACAGAAGGAATACGGAGCAAGTTCCATGCTGCCAGTGGATGACTTGCAACCCTCAAGCACTCCAGGCTACCTTCCTCTTCCACTGATGTTGCAGCGCTCACTCCAACTCTGTAGAATGGCCATGCCCCTCACATTGACAACATTGAGGGGCTGGTGCCTGTCCAAAGAATGACAACAAAGCTGGTGAAGTAGACCCTTCACAAGCCTTATGAGAAGTGGCTGAGAGACCTGGGCTTGTTCAGCCTGGAGAAAAGAAGGCTCAGGGGAGACCTTCTGGCTCTCGACAGCTCCCTGACTGGAGGTTGGAGACAGGTGGGGTTGGGCTCTGCTCCCAAGGAACAAGTGACAGGACAAGAGGAACCAGCCTCAAGTTGCCCCAGGGGAGG